>JAULCA010329792.1:0-12552 GCA_032360845.1 Crassadoma gigantea
TTTCTGGTCATGTTTTAAAAACAAAATCAACTGTCTGAATAAAATATATCAGAACTCAGGTGACCGTTAAGGCCCTTGGGCCTCTTGTTACTTAAGTGATGTTCGTTCCATGACGTGATCCGAAAAGTTTTTACACACTTTTACAGAATGTCCTCCGGAGAATGATATTAAGATATATATGTTTGTGGTACTCATTAACCTATTGTTTGTTGTTTATGTTGAAAATAATCTCTCTTTGGTAATCTACTGGTTATGTTTGCATTCTTTCTGATTATGACTACTCTGCAAGCCAAATTTTTTGTTTATTTTAATTATGGTTTAAGTCAAGGATCCTTATTCAATTTTTGGTTGGGCATTTCCTTAACAAAGTTGATCTCAGTCTAATAACTGCTTTTTCGTACTCAAACTCTGAAATCCCTCAAGAATGTCTGTATCACCCAATACATAATATATGTCTTATAAAACCATGTTCGTAGCTACATTCTTAGTATGATTTTTTTTATAGACAATAGGTTTATTTTTATCACCTAATATTAATATTATATGCATACAAAAGTTTTCATTTATTCAAATAGTTCTCGGTCGTTCTTCATACATCGAGGAAGAGTTCCACTTGATCCACAGATCCTCGCCTTCCTCAGAATCTTCTGCATGACTGATGGTAACTATACACATTCCTTATATTAAAATTCAGTAACGTGCTTAGTTTCTTTTGGATTGAGCGACATTAAATAAGAATTAATAAATGTTCACATTCAAAAATTTGTCCTAACAATGCTATATCAGCATTACCCAAAAAAGTAAATAAAAGTATATTTGAGAATATTTTTATTTGTTTTATATTCTTATATACAAATATTGTAAAATGGGAAATTTTGTTGGATCTGTTTCTTTAAATTATCTCAATTAAAGTGCACTTGAAACAAATTCTTTGATGAAATCTGTTCTATTTTATATACATTTATCATTTAATTTCTAAAGAAAATCTGAAGGATTTTCAGTCAGCGCCTCTGACGGAAGAGAAGATGGAGAGCCTTGGTGATGTTTCAACACCAGTATCTGTAGAAAATGAGGAGAAGGTCTGGTCATTTCTGGAGACACGGTCAGCTTTGTTACAGAAAGCCTACGACACTACTGCAGAGGTAAGATACAGTAAATAGGACTATGTGAGCTTTTATGTTGTTGCACAGCATGTCATTCAATTTTTTTGAAAATCTTTTTCAAAAATGTTGATTTATGTTTTGATAACTGATTGTAACTATACACTTTAACTTTCTTGATCTGAAAGACATAGTTATAACAAGTTTTTAATAAGCATTTTTTAAACCAGATTGTAACAATTTGAATTATGGTACATATGTATTTGTTTTACATGATGGTTATCAGATGTGAGATAGTTACCACCAATCAGAAGAAATCTAGTGAAACCATTTCAACAGATATAATTAAACTAGCAAATGATCACGGAAACAAAAACATGTGTTTTCTGATTTGTTCATTTTCGAACATTCTTACAAGTACATGTAAATTGTGAAATAACCAAAGAAATTTAAATACCGTTTTTCTTCTTTTTTTTTTCATTTTCAGGAAGACGAGGAGCTTTTAAAGTCATCAGATTTCAATGAAAACCAAAAACTGCTTATTTGTCTACGTTTGTGTGAAAAAAATGTTTTGTTATCAGCCCAAACATTTGCCAGAACAATGAAAGAAAAATTAACTTTGAAAGAGAACAAAGATTAATTTGTTTGTAGCTGGAAATAGACGTCACTTCAGTTCATAAAAAGGGAACTAAGTGTGGAAGGCAATGTGAATCATCTCTACAGCAGCTGAACCATGATGTCATCTTCAGAAGAATTCTGAAAAACTATTTATTTTTGAAGCAATGTATTGCTTGCTGATTGAGTAACCAATTCAAATCATCAAAAAAATAAAAATTGGAAAAACATAGAGGATTTTAATGTAATATTAATGATTAGCAGGTATTACAACTTTCAATCATGTTCTTATACATTGTATATCATTAAAAAACCGACTCTCAAACAAAACCTGGATACATAAGTCATGTATGAATGAAGTTAGGAGATAAGTGCTTTTGAAATGTTTTTTTATGAATAGTACACATGATAAATGTAAGTGAAACAATTTTGAAATTCGTTGGAAGTTATATTTTAATTCATAAACATGTATATAATACCAGAAACAGTCCCATTGTAACTGCTTCTGCTGATATCCACACTATGTTCTAGCCTCTTGCTTCACACAAGTTAAAAATGTGCTTTTAGAGTGATATTTCATATAAGTTATTTTCATACGACTTTTGCTATAACGGGGATGCAAGACTGAAACTCACTATATTTTGAACCATGGAAGTTGTGAATTCACTAAATTGTCCCTTTAAGTCACAACTCTAGAGGTACGGTCTGGAGTACAGACAGTTACGGGGACATATCACTGTGTATATATTGATGAATGGAAGTGATTGACACAAACTATTTATAAGGTGCTTTTTGGATTGTTTGGATGTGATGTATGAAGATTAATGTTAAATGTTACATGAGGACTTTGCACTTTCTATATACATCTTTGATTTTGTGGATTTATTTTTTTAACCTTTCCATTAAAATTCACAATTCACTGCAGCATTAAATACAATCTAGGCCTGCAGTTTTACTTGATTAGAAATGTTATTTTCTGTTTGCAACTCCACATTTTTACCACAAAAATGAGATCGTAACAAAATATTTCTACATCTGTTACATGTACATACATGTATACACTATATTGGGTCAACAAGGATATTCATGCACCGCTGTATACCAAGGTATCTGACTGATCTTCCAGAAAAGGTTTCACTACTTGCTGTTTTCAACCTGATCAGTATTATGCTATATAGAGAACAAAAGGGGATTTCCATTTTTGAAAACCACATTATCTGAGACATAGTTCCTATCCATTTAAGACATACAGTCACCTACTTGGAAACTGAACGTTTTCTTTTGAGTGAACCCTTTATATGAAAGGGTCGTTGGAAGCACACCAAACAGAATAGAGGGGCAGTTCGTGTGATCCTGCTGTAATAATTCAGTACTTTATAACATTCAATTCAAACAGATAGATGTACTATTTCAGATAAGGGGTAAGTGTTCTAAAGGAGGATTTTCAATACAGTGCTATGTCCCACTGCACTGCAGCTTTTCTTATATACTGTAGCCTCCCCTTAATTCTGTTTTGAATAAAAGTAGCACAAATGGGCCAGGAGACTTCCATTGCCCAGGTAGCTCATCATAATCAGTGTGTTAGAGCAATAATATAGCAATCTAAAGATAGGGTTAGAGTCTCGTTTAGCCTGGCTAATTCTTTTTACATTTATAACACTGTCGTAGATTATAATTGTGAATTTCATCTTTGAAGCGTAGATAGTTTCTGAAGCATATATAGTTTCTGAAGCGTAGATAGTTTCTGAAGCATAGATACATTTTTCTGAAGTGTGGATAGTTTCTGAAGCATAGATAGTTTTGGGCATTGGTACAAGGATCCTTAAAAGATATGCTGTATTTTGATTGTCCAACATAGCAATGTGCATCATTTCTACATTCATGTATGAAGTGCAAGTGATTTTATCTGTCATCAATGAAAGGATGAAACCATATTTTACATCTATGAATCCAAAATAAAAACAAAATTGCTTAAACAGACTTTTTTCATACTTTTTCAAGCCTCTTCAAAAGACGACATTGCAAATAAATGAAATAGACAGCCTTTGACTTTCAAATTAAAAGTAACAAAAATATTGCTTTTCAAAATACAATTTTAATGATTTAACAGTTGCATTACAACAGTACAAGTTTAATTTATTTTAATAACTATCACATAGCATATTCTATCTCTATTGCTTGACCTATGACCAGTAAATGTACAATCAACAATTAAGCTCTGTTAAATATAGTCATTTTTCGAATTTCATCATCTATTAGTGGTTTTACATTAGACAGATATGTAACAGAAGTAATTGTCCGAACAATCTAGTTGAATCAAAAAAATTTATGATGGTGATCATTCATCTGGCATCTGGGTCAGGGAGCTATCCAGACCACCAAGTCCATTATAGTCAAAATTTGAATTATTTTAATGATACATCATTATTTATTGGAAGTTTGGATTTTCAGTCGTCTGGCTTAAAACTGCATTTATATCATGAACCTGTTGTATCAATATTTTTAAATCGCACATAAGGTCCAAATTATCTGTTATATTTTCCTCATATAAAGAAATGAGTGTACAATATCATGCATCTTGTAAGACTCAAAATAGTCACCATGAGATAATAAGCAAGCTTACAGAAATTTTGCATTACTGCGTACGCCTTCTAAACAATATTTCAATTCTCATTGGTCTGAAAGCTCATCACAGTCTGTTATTTATTATACACTTTCATTATAACTCAAATCAATCTTGCTTCCCTGAGCCAGTGTTATGTATCATACAGAAGAAATATTTGGCACTCCCTGTAACAAGGCAATAGTAATTTACAAAAAACATTGTAGCTATAAAGAACAGACATGTGCACCAACTGAAAGTCTTATCAAAATCTGATCAAACAGAAGGTATAGAGAATACATTGTAATTAGCACTTCCTGTAATAAGGCAATAATAATTATATTGAAAGTAAAAATAACAGACACCAACTTAATATCAAGGTTTTATCAGAATAAGGCTGATGGCATCACAGGTTTGCACACTGTTGCCTGTAGATCTACTTTATTTTGGCAAGGACAGCTGCCCGCCTCTCGGTGTTTTGGAACAAGGCTCTGATGAGCTGTTTCATCTCATTGGGTGTGTACTCTACAGCTAGAGGACCCTTGCCCTCAGCCCACCTATCGGAGATTTCTAATAGACTGGCATTTAGCACTGTAATCAATTCTTTAAACCGAAGCCACCTTGACACATTCTTCTGGAGTTCAAATGTCAAGTTGATCTTATCATCTGATGGGGTTTGCAGTAGTGGCCCAGCCTTATCCATGATGATAGTGAGTAGTGTAGCTAGCTGACGAGCATCGTCTGAGGAGATATCCTCCAATACAACAATGGACGCTGTGATGTCCACCACCACAGAATTCAGCAGTGTGCCTGTATAATGGAATCGCATCAAGTTAGAAAATGCAAAGCCCCATATAAAGTTACAGTATTTCAATTTTATTTTATTGCTGAAACAGCTGGGTTTTTGTTTTATTACTTAAGACAGAATGACTGCCTCCCCAAGAACATTTGGGTTGCATTTGTTTGCATTTGTTTATCATGATCCAAATGGTAGAACCAGTTGGACCAGAATTTATGAAATATCGTTGGACCTTGTAATGTGATGCTCCTTTCAGATATTAAATCCTTAACGAAGCTTTGCAAGGCCTGCATAAACAGTTGCAGATCTGCCAGGATTTATAGCGGAAAATGTTAAAATTTAAAAACGGACAAACCAGTTTAACTGGGTACACAAAAGGGGCCTTATTGGTAGCACCTTGATTAATTTACTGCCTCCTAATAAACACTAGGTGGCAGCACATTTATCTACCTACCTATTGCCTCCCAATAACAACCAAGACGGCAGTATCCTGACTTACCCATTGCCTTCCTGTAAACACTTGGAGGAAGCACCTCTTGCCAGACCTTCTGAAGATGATGAAACTGATGCATGGTTTGTTTTATAGCACGTTCTGCATTGAAGTACATATTTTCCTCAGAAACACTGGTAAACCCTGTCAATTGAAGCCAAGTCATACTTCAGAAATGCAGATTTGGAAAGACAGTTTACAATCAACATTAAGGAAATATAATTTGGATAGTGGATAGCACTATTGTCAAAAATGTACCAGCATGGTATTGTTTCTTAAACAACTTCAGCTTTTATGATTTTCCATGTTTTAAATTTGAGAACCAGTTTTAATTCAAATTTAATTAATTAATAGAAGTCTTTCACTGAAGTCTACTTCAAATCTAAAAAGAAAGCAACAATAAAGTTTTGTACCATTTGCTCCTCCAAGGCACTCCGCCATTACACCTTTCATTCGCGACATCTGTTGTAGGAATGTGTCTGTCCCAAGTCTGCGAATTTTCTGTACAAGGTCGACAAATGTTGCATTGATTGATGGTGGCAATTTTTTTTTAAACTGGTGGCCCATGGTCATCAGGTGGTGTGCAATGAACATACAGTTGTTGTGGAATATGGCTGGAATAAACAAGACAGAATAAGTATCTCCTACCCACCCAATATGATTTAATGTCAATGAATACAGAAAGTTTATATTGTAGATTTCAGAAATCTATCAGAAATCTATGAATTAATCCTATTTCTGATATAATTCATGATGACATTCAAACCCTAGTATTTGCGACATCTGTTGTAGGAATGTGTCTGTCCCAAGTTTGTTAAAAAATATTTTCAAGCTTTCAGAAAACTAAACTAGAAAATGTGTGTAGGACATAAATGCCCCCGCTCATGGACGGGGCAGGACACACATGGGCAACACTATATGCCCCCCCCCCTTTTATGGCGGGGGCATAAAAACCTGACTGATGCAGTCAAAGTACCAGGTAATTTCCTTTTATTCTCGAGACAAATGTACTGGTTAAATTAATACATGTATATATTAACTGTGAATTTTCATTTTATTCTTAAGCCTTCAATAAATACTAAGATATTACTGTAACCAAAGAGAGATAACTTATTGTCACAAAATTTATAGATATTGTAGAACAGCTCACCACTTAGCTGAGGGAAGTTGACAAGGTTCTCTTTATGGTAAGTGGGGAAAACGCTGCAAAACAGCTCAAGCATATTCCTGACAGCGTAGAACAGCTGTACTGCACACTGTGGTGAACTCTCACCAGCTTCATGTAGAGTCTCATAAGCAAGAGTCAGCAGCTGCTGAATACAAACACTGAAACAAAAACAAGTAAATCATATAGCTTTTTTCAAATTATAAAACTGCAAAACTAAGCCAGTAACATATATGAATTCGAAGTATTTGGTATCAATGTTTGGGACTTTGAGGACAAAGAAGTGAAGCATAAACTGTACAAGTGGTGGAAAGGTGGATCACTATAGCAAACAAAATCAAATTAGGTGTAGAATTCAGTGTTACCATTCTTCCTTTATGCTTTTTGACATCAAAAAGTTGACCTTTGACATATGTTAAACTTGATTGATAAATATTACCACTGAAATCTAACCAGTTGGGAAATATATAACCAGTACGAAATAAACTAAACTCAAGTTTAAGTGAATTTGATTTTAGATTTTGAAAGTATTCATTATCTTGATGACTAATCTTTGATCTTAAATGTGATATCAATCTTTCGAATTATGAGAAAGTGTAACATATACATAGGAGAGTAGACACATGTACATTTGACTTTTCTTTACCTGATGTGACAGGATGGTAATTTGAAGGTATTATCACTAAGTCTGCATTCTCCTGCCAAGTCCAATTTCCTACTTTTCTTACCAGAAGGCACATCATTTCGTACTTCAAGGGGAGGTAACTCTCCAAGGGGTTTATCATCTGACACAGGCACAGAATTATGCATATCAGATGTCATCAAATTTCTGGCTTTCTCCAAAATTTCTTGGCATTTCTTGTTGGCAAAAAGAACATTAACATTTTGTACAAAATCTGTCAATGTGGTTTCATTTGGTGGTATGAATTTCATCTCTGTAAGTTTCTGGTTGAATATTTCAGTAGCTGATATGTCATTCTGAAAGCCTTCCATTTGTTTGTTACTAGTTGGAATAGCATGTGTGAGGCATTGTTTCACAATGAGATCCAGCACCTGGTGAGCCACCATGCCACCCAGTCTCTCCATCAACATCTGGCTTTGCCCACTCCCTTCATCATCAATCACAATGTGTAGAAAACAGTCATTCAACCATTTAAATATCTGTGTTATTTTGGAGAATACTTCTACAGGCGAAGGCGGTTTATCCGAGTTTTCTTCACAACACTTGACTGTCAAGGTCTTAGACGGGCCTGTACTGCTATCCTTCAGCACTGTTTTACAGTGAGTTATACATGGCTGAGCAATGTGTAGGACTAGCCTTTCCCCAAAACTTTTCATTTTTGAATCTAAAATGTCCAACTTTTCCATCACTACAACAATGTCTTTCAAAATGGACAAATTTTCAGCACCTGTCATAATCTTAAGTTCACACTTTTGTTGCTTTGATTCGCTGGTGTCTGGCATCGTCCAAAAAACAAGCTCCTTCCATTTGTCGCCTATATCATACAGAAATTTTTCTTTCTGTACCCAGTATTCTGTTTGTAAGGCCATGAGGATATTGACATCTTTGTTACCCTCCACCAGACTGGATAGCAGCTCATGAATGTTAAGAATGGCCTCAGCTGCTTTGGAGAAATTACAAGTCTTGTTGGCTCCGGATATACACTGAAGACCCTCCTGTATCTGAACCAAGCTCTCCAGAACAAGCATGACATCAGTCACCTCAAGCAGCTGGCGCTTCAAAGATTCCACAACTTCGGTAGACATGTTCAACTGACTCTTGATCTAAAACACAAAAGTTGTTGTTGGTTATTGAGACTGCTTTAAGATGTAAAACTTGGCTAACTTTGTGGGTCACAATGACATTTGGCCCAGTGGAGACACAATATAGATTTATTATACAATAACATACAACAAATAATTCCAACAGAACAATTACCCTTGTACTTTTAAATAGCAAGTGCACGTGTCATTTGATTAATTTGGCATAAAACTGTGCTTTTGTTAACTTGAAATCAACCTTCATATAAAATATACCTCATTTTCAATCCTGTCTGAGACATCTGACATTTCTTTTGAAATTCTTTCCACATTTTCTGCCAGCTCTTCAGATGTGCTCATGGTTGACTGGAAGTCTATGTACTTGTTGTGAGTCACTTCAAACACCTGTATCTTCAGGGAGTCAATCTGTTTAGTAAGGGCATCTAGCTTCCCCTGAACCTCTTGGGTCTCCAGTTTACCTAATTCAATATTTCAATACAGCAATGAAGTACATTTATTTGTAAATTTGTCTAAAATCTAACCTTTTTTCTTTTATGTTCATATAGTTGGTTGCAAAGCTTGATTAGGCTTTTGTTACTATGTTTTTAACCATATAACTTAGCTGAGCTTACTTTATTCTGATTATGAACATAGGCATATTTGCCTCTTTATGTTAAGATCATAGTCCATGTACTGACTTTAAATAATATATATTTACTTGACATTTCTGAAACATGTCAGTGTAAATATCCCAAAAATCTTATAATTTTTTAACTATTACATCTTCAATTTATGCTCATAATATAACTTAACCACATTCTTGAAGTTGGAACTATTTTGTTCATGTCACCTACAACAGGTTGAGCATAACCACACATATAGGTCAGTGGTCATAATCCTGCGTTTACATTTTTGTAATTTGTGATGGTATGCTGCTTTGTGCGCAACAATCTGTCATGTTTAAACTGAGACACAGGGATAATGTCAAACTTCAACAGGTTTTGCACAACACCGCATATAGGTTATAATCTTGAATTTGAGTACAGTACTAGTTACCATTTACAATTGTATTATATTACTGAAATGGGGTAATGTGAAATGAAAACGAAAAGTTCTTTTAAACATTATGAACATAGATGGGTGTCACTCTTTCAACATAATCCAATCAATAATACAATGAGGTACTATTGAGGACAAAGATGTGAATTTAACTTTTCATGAAAATGACAAATTGTAGCACCCCCATTGCTTATATATAGTGTGCTGTAATGTAGAGTAACTTTCACACAGAAAACACAGTCAGTGCTATTCAATTTTTTTGAGGGAATAACCGTGTTAAGAAAAACTTCCTTTGTATTATTTTCACCTGTTATTCAAAACAGTAACTATTTTCCAAATGCATGATTATTACCTTGATTTTTTTTTGTGCCCAACCTGTTGAACTTGAACAAATGAAATTGTACCATTGGTGACCTCACTCACAATCTCAAAACATGTCTTATGTCTTGTGTACACTGCCAGGCATGGGTGGAATTAAAGAAAAGGGTTTCTGGCACAAAGGTCCAGTTTAAGCACAGCCTTAAGGGTTTGTTATAAATGTCTGAAATACATATATGCTATATTGATGTGGGTCACAGCACACATGCTTATGTGTCAAGAGACCTTTATCAGAATAGCATGTGTATTTGTATGTTTATGTATGCTATGACCTATATCAGTATAGCATGTGTATTTCAGACATTTCATTTGTAACGATGCCCTGTACATGTTCCTGGGGTTGGACAGTTGAAGTAAAAATTCACTGGTCCTGTTTGAAGTGCACTGGTCCAGAAAACGATGGCCAGGGGTTCTGGAATATATGTGATAAATAATCGGACCCCACTATATATCCCACCCCTTAACTTTATACTAATATATGATTTGGTAGTATACTATAAGGGGGTGCGATATAAGGGGTGCGTTTATATATCTAGTGGGTGCGATAACATCTTCTTCTACCATATACTTGCCTACTTCATGTAGTCGTAGTAAAACTTCCACAGAATGAAGATTATGCAAGTGACATGTGTTTGAGCAGACTGGGCGGGGAGTTTAATAAGGGTATTTAAAGGAACGAATGGCAGATTTAAAGGAAGAGAGTATTGGTGTAACACTTGATGTACAGTAAACATATCACAAATATTACAGAACCGAGCACTTGTGATAGTAAGAGGGTCCGGGGAATTTTTTCCCGGGACATGTAGAGTGTTGTAGGAGAATAACCATCTGGTTTCACAAATTCATCGCCTATGTATTACTTTACAAGCCGTAACGTTACTGCTGTCATGATCAGTAACCAACAAGTTTATGCGCTGTCAATAACGATGTTTAGTGATCATGATACTGCCACTAATATTTACCCGCAGAGGTTAAAACTTCGGTCACAAAGGAAGCCATTTCGAGATATGTTCCAGTTATTGGGCTAATTAAGTAACTACACAGTGTCAATAGCCCATGAAACGTGTTGTCATTTTAACCGCCGTCGCAGGATATGGCGCGTGTAATCCAAGGGAGGTAATTAGTCGGAGTTTGAATATATCGTTGACTTTATGGTTAATTTAGATCAACACTGTAATTTAAATCAATTTCCCTTGTGTGTAAAAAATACAAATGACCTAATGTTATATACAAATTGGACATGCGTATAGAAATAGTGATTTATATTACTGATGTATATATATATGTGCGGTACTATTCGGATATAATACTTCCGGTAACAAAACGAAAGTACAAATAATACATTTTAATTCGTTAATTTTTAAAACCAAAATTAGAACATAGAAAAAAAAGTATTATTAAAATAAGTCTCCAAAAAGGCATGGAACAGATTATGTTATTCTGGTAAGGGAAACTGCTTCAGAGTATCAACTTCATTGTATTAATAGTTTATTTTACACATTTCTTAGTATGAAGCATCGGTGGTTCAGTGGTAGAATTCTCGCCTGCCACGCGGGAGGCCCGGGTTCGATTCCCGGCCGATGCACATTTTTTTTGCCATTGTGTTTTTTTTTCAATCACAATTCAAGCGATACTATCCAATAGAAATTAGCAAATGATTTGTCTTCTTGTTACCAAAATGATTTAATCACTGAACTAGAACACACTTAATCAGTAAACTACAATATGGATTCACTGATTAACTAGTAGAAGGTATTTTAGGTTGACCTAAGTTGTATATAGGACAAATTTTATCATTATTTTTCAATCTGATTAAAATCGTCTGTTACATGGCTCCTTTAACTCCGTACTCCGCCTGAATTGTTGATTATTTTCAAACTGAGAATTTCGTCACAATGACGTTTTAATGTCGGTCACAGTAAACTGGACAATTAAATCTGCCTAATGTTTTGAATTTCAAATGTCCTCTTTTTAATTAAGTTAAAATGGCATTACTACTTATACCTCGATAATTAGTGCATGAGCTTAAGAGGTTTTTTCTCATCCTTTACATTACAGTTCGAAGGAATTTTATCAAATTAATTACCATCTGCCACGACTAGCAATCTGGTGTATAACAAGTGTCATCCTCAGGGAAACTATCAGCTGTAAACAAACTTTGTGATATCTCGGAAGACATTGTATTTGATGCGCGGATTTAATTACTGTACAACACTTAACAACATTTTCGGCTTCACTAAAATGGAAAATGATTAATTGTTTACATCATTATTCCCGTGTATTAGATGTATCTACCACAGGGGACTGTAACATGATCACTGTCTCCTCTATATCATATATCTATCACAGGGGACTGTAACATGATCACTGTCGTCTCTATATCATATAGCTACCACAGGGTACTGTAACATGATCATTGTCTCCTCTATATCATATATATATCACAGGGTACTGTAACATGATCACTGTCTCCTCTATATCATATATATATCACAGGGTACTGTAACATGATCACTGTCTCCTCTATATCATATATCTATCACAGGGGACTGTAACATGATCACTGTCTCCTCTATATCATAT
>JAULCA010329903.1:6249-25411 GCA_032360845.1 Crassadoma gigantea
GACCCATACCTACCCTACAGCAAAATCTTAACATACAACCCATACCTACCCTACAACAAAATCTTTACAGACGACCCATACCTACTCTACAACAAAAATTTACCAGACGACCCATACCTAACCTACAGCAAAATCTTTACAGACGACCCATACCTACTCTACAACAAAAACTTACCAGACAACCCATACCTACTCTACAACAAAAACTTACCAGACGACCCATACCTACTCTACAACAAAAACTTACCAGACGACCCATACCTACTCTACAACAAAATCTTTCCCGAC
This sequence comes from Crassadoma gigantea, assembly GCA_032360845.1. Classification (NCBI taxonomy): domain Eukaryota; kingdom Metazoa; phylum Mollusca; class Bivalvia; order Pectinida; family Pectinidae; genus Crassadoma; species Crassadoma gigantea. Next base: position 6,538 of record JAULCA010329903.1, read on the forward strand.
AACCCTAAAAACCAAACAAGATTTACTCGACAACCCAGAGACTTACCCAACAACAGGTTTGTATCACAGAGATTTTTATATTTTAGTAGTTAAGCAATGTTGTTAAGTACAACTAACTTGGTTGACATATATTGCACCATCTTATGAAGATTTTTCATCATGGTCACTGTTCTATGTTAGTCAATGTTTGTGGATAAAGCAAACATTTTACACACAATTTTGCTTGGACTTAAAGCCATATCCGTTCTTCAAACAACAAGACCAGATTTTGAAAGAAAATGAGATAAACATTAACACTACAGAAATTATTAAATGCTTTATTAATAAGTTACACAAGGAATATTTATTTGGTCAGATGTGGTTATTTATTTTTAAAACATGAACAAGTTGACCCAGATTTCTGTTAAAACTCACAAGTGTTTTCGCTCCAAATGTTTTATTTGGTGTTCCATCTCCCTTTACAACTACCCCAGGCAACAATGAACGGGAATGAAAGGGCCTTTGTCGGGAAGTTTACAATCAAAGTGTTAAGTACTGCTGTCAGGTTACTTTAAATGCCTATATACCTTTTAAATCTCAGGTAAACATCCAGCTAGTATTGACCGTAAATTTGCTTTAAATACACATCATGGTGAGCATTCCAATCTACCAGAATATTTCTTACAAATGGCATCACAAGTTTCAACAGCACAGATTCAAAACTTTATAAAAAAAATGGTAAGTAACATATAACATCTCCAGCACACACCCAGGCATACACACATAGGGAGATATTAGCCAGGTGGCATAGGTCTAGTAGTTAGCACCTGATAAGGCAGCTTCTGCAAATTCCTCAAAAGCTGTACTGATTCATGTTCGTGTAAATTGTATTAATTGTATATTTATGTACTGTAAAGCGCTTTATCGTGGCTTATGTGAGCTAGATAGGGTGCTATATCCAATGTTGTATATTACTATATTTTTAAATAATCAAAATGTTAAGATAATGAGAACATCTGTGCAGAGAAAACTTACATGCATTTTGTGCTAAGTGTGGCTGAGTATGACTTTGACCTGAATTGATGCCTTGTTTAATCTCTGTTTCTCCAGCCTCCGTACCGTACAGAGTACAAAACACTTGTAAGTATCGCCAATGTATAACAAGTCTCTCTGATAATCATTTCCTACCATGTTATATAGCGTTATTTGGCCCATTGTCAATCCAATGGTTCTAACCTACCAGGGTTTTTGCTAGTTGTTCATAGGGTCCCGTACAGGGACCAATTCCCAATTGAAAAAGGAACTTGTATTTTCCCAATTTCAGTCTTTACTTTCCAAATTTGTTAAAAAAGCGTGTTTATACAAGTTTCTAGATGTAATATGTGCAATGGTGAAAGTATAACCGTCCATGAAAGACATAAGTAACAGAAATTTGAAATTGAATAAACAAAAACACTGACAATTGATGTTTATTTATTGCCATACATCTTAAGGTAAGAATCAGCCAGAGGAAAACTTTGGGCAAATCATAATTTAGGTTTTATTTCTCAAAACTTATGATATTTACACGAACCTGTACACGTGGGAAGACTGATGATATTTCCCTATTTTTGCCAAATGCCGATGATATTTTCCCAATTCCTACTCAGAGGCCCTTTACCAAAATAGCTGGCAAAAACTCTGAACCTACACAATACAGTAAAAAAAATTGAGTCATCAAGCCTCCAATAATAAGTAGAATATTTAGAAAATATTATTCTCTATAATGATCACAGTTTTAATATTTTCATCCAAAAATTTTCAATGAATGTCAAACATTATTGCTGATTTATATAGGTTGTTTACCAATATTTTCTTCTATTTGTAAAACACTAATAATTCTTACCTATGCAGGGTTAGAAATCCGGACACCTGACCTGATTATGTTTCCATCATTAACTGTAACTGTCAATGAAATTGTTCTTCCTAAACTTTCTTTAAACTCTGTGTTTTTGATATTGCTATTGATAATCCTCTCCTTAACGTAGAAAGATGTGACACATTTTGAACACAACTGTATAAAAATAGAGATCAAAATATTAAGCCAAAATGTTGATATGTTTGTCCTTGCATCAAACTATTTTCCTCCAAACAAGACTTTCCCTATCATCCTTATATAAGCTCCCCCTTGTCAGTATTGATCCTTCCTGCCATCCAATGTCTGACAGCTCCGAGGTAATTATTCTAATGTTACCCAGTACAAACCAATTTCTGCTATAATTCTGTACATTTAGTTTACTGATAAGGCTAATTTCAAATTCTAACGCTGTATTAAACACACCTACAGCTCTTTTGTGACCCTGAGGCCTATTTTATAATAAATACACTTTTTTCACCCTTTTCTTCAATCTTCCCAAAATTAGTTTCCCTAATTTTTTCCAGATTTATATACAACACCCTTGGATCACTATTATGCCCATTGATTACCTCTCTTGGTTAGAAATCTCCTTTTTTTTCCCCTACTGCCACTACCCTTATTTATTACTTCCCTTTGTTAACTCTTCACCTGCCCCTCCTTTATCTCCTCTGTTGATTCCCCTCTTACTACCTACTCTGGTTACACGCCCACTGCCCTCTAACCTCCTACCTGTTAATTACCTCCCCTTTTTAACTCTTCTTCCTTCTTCGATTACCTCTTACTGAAACTTTCTCTTGACCCTTTTTTACTTCCAGGGATAATCGTGCATGGGGTTATAGGGCCCTCACAACTGAAATTTGTCTTTTCACCGTTTTTCTTTTATCAACATGTAATGTCCCTTTCTAACTTTTGATAATCTACTAAAAAGAATACTGAAAATGGCCTCTCTCTCCGCTTTCAGGATTTTCACTACCTTCCTTTCTTGACCTCGCAATTACATACCTGCCGCAGTCAAATCTTTCTTGCCCCCTGAATTCCTTTCCCTTAATAAACTAATGTTATTCTGTCTTCAATGTTCATATAATTTTAGCTATCTAGAACTCGTGAACAAGGATGTTGTTCAGTAGTAAAGTCACCTGTATGTCCCTATTCTCTGTAGTGAGATGATTCACTGCTAATAACAACGGTAGTGGTTCCCCCGATGTGAGCTATTGCCAGTGCTATCTAGGTGAACATGCAGAGATGATATCAGCGAAAAACAGAAACTGATGATTCATATATTTTGTTATAGGCATAGCAATCAGAATCCCCTAAACCACCCTGTATAAAGCATTGGTGAAATTGCTGTGCAAAGCGTGGTGGTGGCGGTGAGGTATATTGCCACATAATGGTGATTGTCATGCTAGATTTAACATGCAACCAATACCATCAGTGATGTCATAGCAACAAACCAAGGACTGTTGCTTTCATCAGTCAGGAAACAAGATAAAAATTAAATTCAACCCAGTGGCAATAGCTGGGTTTTTTTCTATTCAAACCTTTGGCTAAATATGATTTTTCTTTTCAAACTAATAGCTAATTTTTTGGGGGGGCAAGAAACCAAATTGTCAATAAAATAGACCACAATATCAGTGTTACATGCTACTGTGACAATGAATCTAAAACAATCACAAAAATCTTATTCATATTACAGTAAGACTGAATATCAAAAGACGGTGTTTTATGTATACCATTTAGAGTTGATGGTTCGGTTTGGTTTATTTTTGTTTTACGTCCTATTAACAGCTATGGTCATTTAAGGATGTGCCACGGTTTTGGTAGTGGAGAAAAGCCGGAGTTCCTGGAGAAAAACCACCGATCGATGGCCAGTACCTGGTGACTACCCCACGTAGGTCTCCAACCCAGACCAAGCGGTGGAGGGCTAGTGGTAGCAGAATGTCAGACACCTTAACCACTTGACCACCATGCCCACCGCCCCCCAAAGGGTGGATGGACTAAAGGTCTACGAGTATTATTGACAGAATGTGAACCCCATCATCTCTCATTTCATCACTTGAAACTAAGCAGGTATATGGTAAATATGTGAAATAAAACAAAATAAAAAGTAGCTGAAATTTGCCACTGTTCTTTTTTTTGGAAAAAAAATCAAAAAAAAAAAAAATTAAATATAAAGCAAAACAGTATTAATGTAACAGCTGACAAAAAGCATAAAAATCTTTCAATTTTTGAAGAAAGAAAAAAGATGTTATTTAATTCAAATTATTTCTTGTACATTCAGCTTTAAAAATCAACAAGAAAGTAGGACAGGTATAACCATACTTTGAAATTAAATATACCGGTAGTAATACTTTTCTCTTGTATTTAAGGAAATCTTCATCATGTAAACTATATGTAAAGTAGATTCCATTTACTTCATTGCTTTCTTCACAGTGAATGATCATGTACATCCTCATATAAATTAGTACTTTCTGCCTATATTACCTGGTATTACCAATGGCCCCCTCCATCCTCCTCTCAACCCCCTCCACCCACCCACATTTTTTCTTCAATCTAGAAAATCATAGGTCATGTACGTATACAGTTGAAATTGCAGAACTATCATTATCATTTCTACTTTCACTTTTCTGTTAACCTTCATTTTTATAAGTGGTAGACAATATCTGTATAAAGTAATAAATCTAAAATATAATTATTGTCCTGTGTTTTTGTTGGGAGTCATAAAATGTCTGGAAATACTGAAACTCAAATTGGTGGGACCCAAAGCTTTTAACCATACAGTGGGAAAGGACCCATAAAAAGGTAAAGATTTATCACCTTGTATAGAGTATATACCATAAAACCTTGATATGCTGACAACATAATGTCAAGTTCCCCTTTCCTTATTCCTAATGATTTCTATAGCAAGAACAATGGCAACAGTATAATGTAGTCTTTGCCACTTATACTAAATGCACTTCAAAAATATTGAAATGAGAGGAACTTATTTAGATGGGAAAATTACAAACTGCATATCTGTGTATGTGTACATTATAATATTCAAATACCTTGTATACCTACCATTGTATAAAACAACATTATGTTCAGCCTGGACAAGTTCTGATATGGTTACCCTATTATCAGTGAAATTTATGCAGCATTCACACTTGCACTTTGTTAAGTGATAATGAAAATGTCCATGCATTAAACCAAACTTCTACTTTCAGAAACAGGTGATATCTTTTGTTTTTAATTTAAACAGACAGAAAATTTATACAGAATTAATCTTAATGATGATTTTGCAGCATGTTCGGATGACAAAATTTGGTGGTAAGGTTTACACCACTGGGTTCGTGGTAACATCAGCAATTACTGAGATAATTATCATTCTCTAATGATGCAGAGGGATTGACAATATATTGGGGGAAGCTACGGTCGAGTTAATGACCATTTATCATCTCTAGCCCTCCATTACAGGGTATTGGGTTTGAGGCCTATGTGGCGAAGTCACTAGGTACTGTCCACAGGTTTTTCTCCAGGTACTCTGGTTTCCTCCCTGACAAAAACTTGCTCTTCCTTAGATAAATGACCAAAGCTGTTAATAGGACATAAAGCACAAACAGATTTATAATCTGTAGTGTCATTTGTTTTCCAGAAAGTATGACATTACTAAGTGTGGAGCTTGATTTCATGTCTCAGAAGAATGGAGATCAGTTAATTTGAGCAAGTGTATTCATTATACGGTAGGTAAGTTTTCAGTACGGGGCCTTAGTGTGTTACTTTATGATGAAATAATTTACCTGTAATACCAGTTTAATTTATTCTTCTATTCAATGTTTTTATTACTTTCTAAAAACTACACACAAAACCCTAATACATGTATTTGAAATCAATGAAGGCCATAGTACATTGCGGAGCAGCTTCCTGGTTATAATTGCAAACTTACCTACACAACTCCCTCTATTTCATAACTTAAATATGACTGGGACAACTTTGAAGTTAATATCTAGAAATTAAATGACATCTTATCGGAAATCCTTTAATCTAACTTGTATATATGATTACTGGTATACATTTAGTTAGCTGGTTAAATTATTACGAGTGCACATTTAGTTAGCTGGTTAACCAAGCATGACACCGAACTCTTAGAAACCTTGGATCTGACAGACAAAGAAATAACTATATGTATATGATTTGACTTTTTTTCCCAGGAGCATATTAAAATGTTTTATGTTCTATATATGCCACGGCTTTTCTGCAGTAAAGCCGTGCTAATCATGATTTATTTTCTATAATTTCCATAATTTTCATTTTCTATGACTTTATTTTCTATTGTTCTTCATCCTACTTGGGGCCATGGTGTCCAAGCGACTAAGGTGTCCAAGCGATTAAGGTGTCTAACCGCCTATGATCACAAGATTTACACCACTGGGTCTCGGGTTCAAGGCCTACATGGGACAGTCGCTAAGTACTGGCTGTAGGTTGGTGGTTTTTCTACAGGAACTCTGACTTTCCTCCACAACCAAAACCCGGCACACCCTTAAATGACCTTAGCTGTTAACAATACAAAACACAAACAATGATAGGATGGAAAACACAAACAAACCAAAGAATCACCCTACTTGCAGAAAAATTTAACCGGCTGTGTTGTTTTGAGAACAGATAAATCAGGATGTTAGTCCTAAGAAAACTGCTGTCATATCAAAGTATATACATACTGTTGCAATAGTTAACAATTTTTTGGAATCCATCGATATATTACTTCTAAGTTCTACAGTGTGCCAATTACAATCAAACACACTGCCAGTGATTAGGCCTGACAAAAAATATGTATGTGTTTCCTGTAACATGTTGGAAAAATAAGGGTACTACCCGGTAGGTAGATAGGTGACAAATTTTATCTTAACAAATAATTTTATATATGGTTTATATAGGAGTGATCTTGACCTTAACAGTGCTTCTTTGAAAATTGCCTCAAAAAATTTAGGTAGGCACAAAAAATTAGGGTAGATAGGGTTACCAGAAACACCAAATATTTTTGTTTGACCTAACATTAACTAGTTTTTCAGTCTTTGGCCACTTTAGAAATCCTGCAGCGTCACACAATATTCAATACATCGCCAGTGAGAATACAAAACATTTTTCAGTGTTACATTCCGTCACATTGTCAAAGATGACACTGATAGTGCTGCAGTGTCACAAACCAGCACATCGCTCATGCGGTTCACGGTTGCTAGTCTTAACCAGGTAAATACACAAATCCACCTAAGTTAACCAGGAATGTTGTCATAGTTTTCGTTTAGAAGCACACTAATAAACCACATAACTGACTACGACCAGATAAGTCATTTTTCACAAACAAAAGTGGCCATCACATGACATGTCCTACCACAAAACTGGTTTATTTGTCATTGCTAACAAAGACAGGGTCAGAAGCCAGAACAGATGTTACTGTGTGCTCAAAATCTCTTCAGTACAACATCAAACTTCCAACTTGTATACTATGTGTAATATATATTGTTGTCGACCTGTTAGTCAAATTTCAAAGCTCGATGTTTTAACAAATATTGATTCGGATTTTCTTTTCATCAGCAAAATTTCATTAGTAAATGTTCTACATGGCTGATGGTGCAGGTGCTTTAGCCATGTACACCATTGCATTTAACATATGTTTAAATGGTATCTTATCATATTCTAACTAATAAGCATACAGGACACTCTGCAATTTCTGAAAAATAAATTGTTAAGCATTTTACTTCCTCCCAACAACTAAGGTCGAAACTTATATGACTGTCAAAAAGAACAAATACCAGGGTAGGTGGAATCAAAACGATAGGGGAATAGACTGCACTGCAACACATAGGGGCAGCAGATAGATATCTTGATCTCTACGAGCTCTGAGGTCTTTCTACCCATAAGTAAAGGCAATTGAACAACCATGATTCCACAGTGGGAGGTAGAGGTGGGGGAGGAATTATTTGATGCTTCATAATATATATATATTCCGGTAACATGCAATGGGCTATAGCAGGTATCCTGTAAAAAGAAAATACAATGTAACCCAGCAACACTTGACTTCCCGTCTACATGGCTGTAGTGTCTATAGCTATGTCGTCCATAGCCCTTTTGTTTGCTGGGTGTTTAATACAAGAAATGTGGTTTTCCTCCTTGTAGATGTGACCCTGGACTGGTAGTGTCAGGATCAGTGCTATATCTGTAGTGTATTGTCACTTTAGCTAAAACTTCCAAGTACAGGGATTTATACAGGCTAAGCCACTTGACATCTGTTTTATCTCCAATTCATCCTTCACCACTAAATATTATATCAGAACTTCCTTTTTATAAACTGTTTTATCTTTTTTAAGCTGCCTTGGTAGAAGCAACAAGTGCAGACACAGGCCTGCTGTGGCGTATTTATCCTGATCATCTGTTTCACCTACTGTACAAATCTGTGTAAAGGCATTTATTATCATAAAATTTCTGCAAATATATTAATTCAATATTTTTCTATAAATTAGATATCAATTAATCAGATTTGGAAATAATTTTACTTCTTTCAATTATAGAAAAGGAAGCAGATAGCCTGTTTTGTTTGAAATAAGCTTTTGCAAACATGCTAGTGTTTCTATAAATTCCTCGTTAGACTGCTGCTCTAACAGAACTGAAAAATATGGCCATAAGACAAGGAAACCTGGAGCCTCCAATCACAGTGGACATTCTTTAACCAGTGGAAAAAAAACACAGCCAGACCGGGGTTCGAACCAAAGACCCTCCGAACTAAGACCGACACTCTAACCGACTGAGCTACCTAGCATGTTTCCCCGGCAATCTCCCAAGTCCAATTTCCGCTACATTTCTCTCTTCTTTTGCTAAGTCTTCACCCGTTATCCTCTTGTCAAGTATACCAATAGTTCTTAAAACAAGGGTTGGTCATAGCCTCATAGGTAACAAATGTAGCAGGACAGAAAAATTTAAGACTAGAACAGAAGTTCCGGCCCAGCTCTAGATGGGCGCTCTAACCTGGTCGTCAGAGATCAACCCAGTCCAGTTCTGCTACGTACGGTTCTAACAACTGAGCCACCTGTGATTGTTCTCAACCAGTTCCACAACATTTTCCTCTCTTTCTCTGAAAGTTTCAAATTCTAGACATGCAAGACACTTAACTATCTTCAATTCATCATTGAAATATTTTTGTATGTCACAAGATTTTCTCCACAGTTTCAGACTTCACCTTTTAAACGGCAAATTCGTCAAGACAATGAATTCAGTCAATACATGTAAAAGGCGAAAATTAACACAAGGTAAAAACGGATTTCACCAGTGAAAAACAGTAAAAAGGTGATCAGTTTTAATGTTACCAGGTATACAGTAGTACAGCTGAGAACAGGAAAAATGCAATGATCAGTCAGGGATTCGAACCCAGGCCTAGGACATGGATCCAAATTAAGGACACTATAATATCAACTCTTCCCCTATCACTAGCCTAATAGTTAAGTAGTAAACACCATGTTTCCTTTATATTTTTTAACATTAAATTACATTTACAAACCAGCTGAGACCTGAACACACAGGTACATACAATCCATAAAGGTCCTTCAATAATTTAGCTTAGGTAACCAGATCTAGATCTATTGCCTCAGGTTATTCTTCTATAATACTGTACCACAACTACATACTAGTACACCATCTGGCATTGGATTATAATGCAATCTATAAAAAGACTGACATGTACTGGTGTGGCTTGGTATTGTGAAGCCAATAGTAATATGAACCCTGTATTGTAATATGAAACCCCTTCATCGTAAAGTGAATCCCTACAGATGTATAACTTCAATTATTGTAGTAATTTTGACCCCAGTTCATTTCACATTTTCAAACTTCTACCTGGTATTTTTGATGAAGCATTTTAAGATATTCAACTTACATTTCCTGTTTTTTTTTCTTTGCTGCAGGATCTAGACCAGTTATTGTGATGTTTAAAGAAGTCTTAAATTGCACTGCTTCTAGGAAAGTTTGACTATAACTGGTTGGACCCAGCCAAAAACAAATGTTCATTTTGACATTTACCAGGAAATAAAAAATATTCTTGTTAACCTTCAAATACACATACTAAACATGATTAAGTATGATAAGTAAGTCAAGTAGCTTTGAAGTGTGTTCGTGTGGCTATGAAGACCTATAATGAACAAAAACTGGGTTATCGGTGTATATAAATATTTTATCACCGTGACAACTTACTGTACTGTTACTTAGTTCTACAACATTGGTCTGTACTTTCAGACTTAATCACGAAAAAAATCTTCATCATTCATCAACTATTTCTTTGTTGTCATGGTGACCCTAGAAGTGGAGATTTTTTCTAAAGTTATATATAAATATGTTTACTGCCAGTGATTGGTTCCTTTGTTCTAAACAAAATTTCAGAAATATAACCAGAGCTTTAAAGCAATCATATTTGTCATGGAATAAAAGATTTACATGATTTGTCAGTTATTTTTAGACCGTTGATCAAATGATTAGGATAAAGATCTTCTGTACGGTATGTCACTTAAAATCAAGACCACTGTCCTGTAAACAATGAAACTAGACTAACACTGTCAGTTGGCCGTCTGCTCAGTGCTAGTGTATCGAGACATTTGTCTGAGAAAATATTGTCCAAACTAGTAGGATATTGATTAATGACGAATCATGCTACTGAATATTACATTTTATAAAAAAAAAACTCAGTGTTGTCTGTGGTGAAGTGTAAACAACGACCTAAATAAATCTACCATTTTCGTTTGACATTTCGGCATTGCAAGTGTCGAGGACAGCCAAAGCAATCCGATAAATGAATGAGATTTAACAGTCAGCTGTTCGAACCATTCACCATCCTATAACACAAAGACAGCACCTCGCGTGCGATGCTGAGAATGATTCAGCGAGCTAGCGTTCCTAAAAAAATACACGCTTTTCAACAAATGCTAGATCTATGTCCCTCTACAAACACAGTGGTCTCACCTTTTTTCAGAATTTCGTCGCAATTTGGCATCCAAGAATGTAACACGGTTCCTGTATAAACATTCACGTGAACGACGGATACTTATTGATGACTCAAAGACATGGTTACAGCTAGCACAATAGCCACCCCAGTGATGGGCAATCTGCTTTCGTTTGCCAGCAGACAGCGACAATATCCCAGCGAAAACACTGACCCAAGGGGGACAACTCTAAGCGTACAATCAGCAGGTGCCCGTCTTTGAATACACATAGACTTGTAGATGTTATAGAAAAAAAAATGACATGATTCAAAAACGGCTCAAATAAAATTATTGAATTTTATTCTGTTCTATAGCAGAGGCAAGTATACCTATTAATGATCATATTATTAAATACAAACCAAAATCTCCAATTGTTCTTTTTGACGACTCATATGATCCTTCCTGTAGCAGGCTTTAGAGGAAACTGTTTTAAATCCTGTTGAGTAATGTTCTAATCAGACATAACTTTATTGCTAACCATAGAAGGTTCTTAATGTTGTGTCTTATAACGTCTTTTCTGTAGATATAAATCAACGAAAAAGAAAAAGAAAAAAAGGGAGAAAGAAAGCTATATCGGAAAAGAGTTAGAGCCAGCCTATATATGATATTATATATTCCTAGTTAAAACAATAAAATATTAGCTGTTTGGAACTATATATACGCCACTAATCTTTAAAACAGTTAAATAAACGTACAGGCCGGAGGCACTTGTTTTTGTTTCCTTTTCGTTTCTTTAAACATGTACTTCAATGTATTGTCAACAAAATTTGAATAAAACAAAGTTTAAACCAAAGTATACTATCTGTACTCTTTGCGTCATAGACGCGCTATCAACGGACCCATTGTTTGCCAAAGCCACTTTCATTGATCTTGAGAGGCGGACAAGAGAACAGACAACTAAGATAAAAAAATATGTAAGTTCTGTATTGTAACTATCAATAAAATATATTGTGCGCATTGTTCGGCAATCTGAAATAACTTTTTTTTTTTTAATTTTTACTCTCTTTTTTTTTTAACATTTTGATATATATTTCATTTTGATGAAGTTCTGCACATAACTATAGATTTATAAAACACATTTGTTGGGAAGATAATATATAATCCTCGGTTTCTAAAATTTCAACTATGATAAGCTAATTGGTTATGATTATTACGGCAAAATTTATTACTTTTTATACGGAGATTTGAAATTGATATCTCAATAACATGGATAAATAAGTGTGTATTAATATTAGTAATTAAACTTACCACAAATGAGGGCAAACTAAAAATTTTGTAAAATATAACGCAAAACATAGCCAGGAAAATTTATGAATTTATGTATTATTATATTATAAGCGGAAAAAAAATTAAATTTTTTTGAAAAGAATCATAATACATGTCTTAACTCGTTGATTTCTCATACTTTGTTTACAGTTTTTCTGAGACATAATTGCTGGTGGACAACTTACTGAACACAAATTCAAAAAGAGACGTTCAATATTGAGGCTCGATATGAATATTTAATTGCCGAATTCTCGTTCAGTCACCCTAGATCTGGTCAAATAATATAGATTGATTGGTTTTTTTAATGCGGAGACTGTTGTTTTGTTAATCTTCAACAGATATGCACGTCTAAACACGATCCCGTGCTTCCTATTCGGGACTTTTAAATGGACACGCATTTAAAATCCTTACAAAGGATTCATGTTATTGATATATCAGTAAAGAGTTTAAAGTATCAATGAATACACTTCGAAGATCAAGTAAATGGTATTGTTCCTATCTCTGACGTAAATCATGTATTGACATTTTTTCTCTACCAAGGGTCAAACGGGGTAACATTGCCGGAAATCCTTTTCGTCTTTGTATTTTAGTTTCAACAATTAACAACATCCGGGCAACTCAGAGTGGTGTCAGCCATATTGGAATAAAAGTAAACAGAGTTTTCGGCATTACGTGCAGAAAAAACGGAAATTTGTGTTGAACAACGAAGAGTGGGGAGACAGCCTTTAATATGACTTTAAACGATTATCTAGAGACTCGTATTCTGCAATAAGAAAGAATATTTACTTGTTTTCTTGTTGCAGAAGGGATCGATACTCGAGCTGAACCATGAACTCGCAAAACTTGTTTCAGAGGCTCTGCCCGATCTTTTGTGTTTTTAGTCTTGCGCTATCGTTTCAAATAAGTGGTAAGTTTCATAGATTTGCACAGTTGAGCGAATTTTCTGTTCAACTGGATTGCTTACATGCTATAAACACACTTGGAATACTCATATGACGAAATCTTTGGAAATAACCCGGCCTAAATTCTGATGTCAAATCGGTTCACAACGTGTGGCCCCGTTAGAATGTAAACACCGGTTTCGTGCACGTGTTAGTTTAATGCATGTGACAGATTAGATGTCTTATTCTTAAACAATCTGTACACGTTTGTGTAATGTTTAAAATATCCCAAGTCGTTGGTCATTCTTGTTGTCATTTATCTAACAAAACCTAATGTCACTCCTCAATTCATTCATATTCGGACCACTGACCCCACAATCATCTTCCACTAAGCGTTAGATCTAGCCAAAATAAACCCTTACCCCATTTCAACACTTTTTAACCTTATGAAAGTCATTCGTGTGTCATGTCCTCAATGTCAAAGCATCTGTTTCAATAGAAATTGCCCCTGCCCATATAGCCCGAGATTCCTCTGGCCCTAACACCAGATTTAGACATTTTGACATATAGATGTCTGAGTGCACAGTTTTATGAAAACGTGGAATTCTCTGACATTGTTTGATAACGGAAAGTTATGAGGTGATGACAACAAAAAAATTCTATGGCACAACACATACCTAACATGTATATCAATAAATGGATTATAAATATTTATTGATCTAAATCAGCTTTTTTTTATCACCAACAGCTGCTAAATTCCATCAGTAAAGTCTGCATTTTCAATTGTTAAATTGAGGTATGACATTTTTGTAGGTTATGGGGAGATGAATCAAAAAACCATACTGATTCGAATTGAAGACGTAATATATTATTCTTGATAAGATTTCCGGACCGCATCTTTTTGTTGATTAGCTAAAGCCACTCCATGATAGTCGTACCAAATGGTGTCTGAGAATTCCATGTTTTCGTATCGCAGACATCTATACAGCTGTATGTCAAAATGTTTGATACTGGTTGTAATCCTATAAAATTATAAGATTGTTATATAAATACTTCATTTCAATACAACCTAATTCCCTGATCATCTTGTTGCAGGTTAAGTTCCAACAGTTCTGTCAGATTCATAATGTGACATGGTATCACATTGTTATCCAATAATATAAAAAATACATTTTATACTGTACATGTGCCCACTATAATGAGTCACAGCATTATAAATGATAGATGAATGATTTATGGGATTGGTCTTTTAAAACTAATAGTATTCTTTAACTTGTAACCAAACCTAACTGATTATCTATAGCTTTTATGCGGGGGCCGCATAGTGGCTAAGTAGTTGAGGTGTCTTACATTCTGCAGCCACTAGCCCTCCACCACTAGGTTGCGGGTTTGGGAAATACAAGTGGCAGTCACCAGGTACTGGCTGTAGGTCTGTAGATTTTCTAAGGGAACTCCGGCTTTTTCTCCACTACCAAAGCCTGGCACATCCTAATCACCATAGCTGTTAAATACAGTAACCTGTACATGTACATAATTTTATTTTTCTTGTCAACAGCTGGTTCGACTATTGAAGGGAAGACGCCTGAAGTGCCAAAGTTACGATGTGTAGTGTATAAAGACGACAAGTGTAACAGTAGTATAGAGCACTGCGAGACAGTTCAGGAATGTGACTCCGAGATGCCACACTGTTTCACGGCATGGCGTAATACCTCCAATGGTATAGACATTATGAAACAGGGCTGCTGGGCAGACCAGGACATGTGTGACCAGGAGAACTGTATCCAGAGTCAAAAGATCACGAGTGTGCCATTCTGTTGTTGTAACAAACCTCTGTGTAACCAGGACATCACACCCATAAATTACCCTCCCACGTCTACACCTAGTACGACAGGTACAGGTAAAGTGATTCGTCCTTTTTAAGAGAAGTAATATCTACATAAAAAGGATAATCCTGAAGGGGCAATTGACCTCTCCATATTGTAATTTTCTTTTAAATATACATATAATGGCTCCTCTTAATTTTGATATTGATTTAAGATTACTGATATGGCCCTCTGCTCTCAAATTCCAGGATTTTCCCTGTTTGAAGTACATTAGCAAGTTTCATGTATGCGAAATAGTTGGATCAACTAGTTTGTCTCATAAGCTTGTTGTCCCAAGTCAGGAAAATCTGAAAAATGTTTGAAGTATAAGATTCTGCTGTACCATATTTTGAGGTTTCATATCAAGCAGCACTTTCAAAACCAAGCAATGTTGTCAAAATTGAGAATTTTTATGGAATAGTTCAGGTAAGTATAAGTATTTTGGAAACTTATGTGTAAGTACCATTGAAAAGGAGGAATCCAAAACATCTTGAGTTCAAACATGCTTGATTAATGGATTCTCTCCTTAAACCAACTTTCTTAAAATTCTTTAACTCATTTGCTCCTGAAGTTACAATTGAACTCCTCCAATTCAATGGTTGGAATGGTTCATTATGATATTTCAGGGGTGAATGAGTTAAGTCATTCAAAAAGGTCAAAATGTCAAGTCATTGCAAAATGATGAGTGGCAATTACAACTCTCAAACTTTATTCCCAATCATTGATAAAATGCAAAATTTTAATAATTTATGACCTGAACAAGAAAATGGGCTAGAGCACGGAATCCAAGTTTGAGCGTGGGAACAGTTTCGTGAATAGGATGTCAGGACTCGGAATTCTGCCATTAAAGCAGATTCATTTTGTTGAATATGTGAATTTTGTCCATATATTAAAATGCTTTAATGTTTTTCGCTTTGTTTTTGTAGATACCTCATCAACAAAGACGAATCCTCCGGAGGACAAGTTGTTAAAAACTCTACTCTACTCTATCGTCCCTATCATTGTCCTCGTCATAATCATCATTGGAGTGTTCTTTATGTGGAGGTTCTACTTCAAGGACAACAGGTAAAAGTAAAAAGTAGCTGTTTGTCGGTGGCCTGTGAATGTGCTTCACTTGCTTGCCCCTGTATGATTGCTTACACAAAACTTAAGCTGAGAAAACAGTAAAGTGCCTCTTTATGGTAGCTTACACAAAACTTTCGCTTTAGAAAACAGAACATTTTGTGGTCTATTTATAATTTGAAGCTGAATGCTATTTGAATAAAATGGAAGCTTGGACATTTTACGATACAATGTGAATTTAAAATGATAAAGCCATTGAAGCATCTATTGCCTCAGATCAATCCCCAGAAAATCATTTTATGAGATAAATGCAGGGGAACTTCATCCATTTTGATTCCATGAACAGGCTTGATTTTTGTTAAAGAAATCTGATATTGTATGTTTTGGAATTGCTTGTGAAAAAATATTTCAGTTCAAAAATTGTCTGGAAAAACAAGCATTTGTTTTTTGTTTTTGTTGTGAAATTATCTATTGTCATGTGTTGTTAATGTATATGTTGTTGTATTTTTAGATACATGCAGCACCACCAGTTGTCTACTGGTGATCCTGAGCTTGACCTCCCACCCTCACCACACCCACTTCGGCCAGTACAGCTGGAGGAAGTCCGGGCACATGGACGTTTTGGAGTTGTCTGGAAAGGGATTATGACTGATCAGGTAGTCGCTGTTAAAATCATGCCGTTTAAGGAGCGTTCATCGTGGATGACGGAACAGGAGATTTACAAGCTACCTCACATGAAGCATGACAATCTGCTTACATTTATTGGAGCAGAAAAACGTGAAGAGAACCTCTGGCTAATCTCGGTCTTCCACGAGTTTGGATCACTGTCTGACTACCTCAAGGGCAATACCATCACCTGGAGTGAACTCTGCAAGATTGCGGAAACCATGACCAACGGCCTGGCCTATCTACATGATGAGATCCCAGCAGTTCGTGGAATAGAGGGAAAACCATCAATAGCTCATCGTGACTTCAAAAGTAAAAATGTGCTTTTGAAGGATGACTTGACAACTTGTATCGCAGATCTTGGTCTGGCCATCAAGTTTGAACCAGGCAAAAGCCCAGGGGAGACTCATGGTTTGGTATGTCTGTTCAGTGTTTTCTTTTTTAGCAGAGCAGAAACTTGTAAATGTCCTTGACTTAAGTTGGTAAATAGGTCAGATCTTTGTCATTAACTTCCATATCAAATGTATTTAAAAAAAACCCACTGAATTACCTGGGAAATTGTGTTCTGTCAATTATTTCTCCTTTAAAAGTAAAATCGAATTTCAAACTTTCATAGAATGTAGATTTGACCTTTCACTTATAGTGACTGTACTTTATTATATGCTGTGTCATGATGTTCTGTCCTCATAATGAAGGACTCATAGAGGCTCATTATCCTGTCTGTAGTTTTAGAGAAAATAACAGAAAATTGAAAAGATAAACAATTATTAAGATCTATCCTACTAGAAATTCACATGTATTGAGAAAAACAAATTAGTTATAGATCAGTAGTCAGATAGTTTTCTGCATTTTGTGTTAATAATTACATTGCAGGTGGGGACAAGGCGTTACATGGCGCCAGAAGTTTTGGAAGGTGCAATCAGTTTTAACCGAGATGCTTTCTTGCGTATTGACATGTACGCATGTGGCCTGGTGATGTGGGAACTCATGTCGCGGTGTTCGGGCTCGGATGCTCCTGTGGACGATTACCAGTTACCATATGAGGAGGAGATAGGTTCTCATCCTACCCTTGAGGACATGCAGGAGCTGGTGGTGATGAAGAAGATTCGCCCATCCGTCAAGGATCACTGGATCAGACATGTGGTGAGTGTTTCTAGACCATCTGAAATCTTACATTACCTGGTTAGTGGCTCGCCTTTGTAATTAATACCTGACCCCTACTCCCAACCCAATGAACAAATAATTCCTTTTATTAAGTGTGACTCTGGGATAATTCTGGAGAGGCTATTTGATGTTGTAGATCCCTCAAAACTGAACTTGACTCTTGCTACTGAAAACTCTTTTTTAATTTCACAAAGAATGTCCCCTGTAAATATTTGCATTGACTAAAAAATGCAAAGAATCTCGCTATTCATTGTAGTTCTGTAACCAGTGAAAAAAAAGAAAGAATAATCCAAGTAATAAAATAATGGACAGTTTATCTAATTTGTCAGATTTAATATGCAGGGCATCCAGTTGACCCTTGATTTTTAGCAATTTCATAAGTCAAATCACCATTTCTCATGGTCATGTCCCTCTAATCCCAAGGGTCAAATCTGATTTTGGGGGATCAAAAACATACTCTCAATGGTCTACTGGATGCTCTGATATGTTATTATTGTATCCATATTCTATTTGTAATGTAAGCTCACCTGTAACAAGGTGAGCTTATATGATACAGCCTCATCTGCTGTCTGCCCATATTCTGCCAACTTAGAATAAAGAACAAATTCTCTACTGACTTACTGAGCAGAATTCAACCATTTTTTGGCATGGTAACAAATAATAAATTGCATATATCTTGCCATACAATTTCACAGGTTTTACCAAAATTACTGTAGTAGCATTCTTGACCAATGGTGATCAAAAGTTATACAAGTGTGGTTACTGAAATACATATGGCTGGTCGGGTAGCTTGCATATGTGTTAGTTAAAAATAAGTTCTGAACCATTTCACGAAATTCTCATATCGTATTTCAATGATTTTACTACTACAAGAAGATTTAAAAAGCAACGAGAACTGTCGGACGTTCAGGGGCGACATCACACATGTTTACACTCCGTATATGACAATAGACTGTGCAAGGGGAATAACTCTAATGCTGTTAATGTGAATTGTAAAACAGCCATTGTTGTCGTCGTTAATAATTTTTTTCTCACTGGTGATCATGTCACAATATCTACCACATCATACGATCATTACAACTTTCATCTTCAGACATGAAC
>JAULCA010330126.1:0-12549 GCA_032360845.1 Crassadoma gigantea
ATATATCCCGTGTGGAGAAACGCCCAGTGTATATGGGGGATATGTCCCGTGAAGGACACACCCAGTGTATATGGGGGATATGTCCCTTGATGGGACACGCCCAGTGTATATGGGGGTTATATCCCGTTAGGGGACACACTCACTAAATATGGAGGTTAATCCCGTGACGGAACACGCCATGTGTATATGGGGGATGTATCCCGTGATGGAACATGCCCAGTGTATATGGGGGATATATACCGTGATGGGATAGACTCAGTGTATATGGGGGATAAATCCCGTGAAGGGACATGCCAATGTATATAGGGATATATTCCGTGAGAGACACACCCAGTGTATATGGGGGTTATGTCCCGTGAGGGGACACGTCTAGTGTAAATAGGGGATATATCCCGTAATGAGACACGCCAAGTGTATATTGGGGATATATCCCGTGTGGAGAAACGCCCAGTGTATATGGGGGATATGTCCCGTGAAGGACACACCAAGTGTATATGGGGGTAATATCCCGTGAGGGGACACACCCAGTGTATATGGGGGATATATCCATTTCGCTTCTGTAAAGTGGATTATTCGTACAAAATAGCATATCTCGTAATTTCGATCAAAGGGCGACGAGACTTAAAAAAAACGTTGGCGGCAATCGAGCAAAATGTCATCTTTTCGCTCCCTCGTTGTCGAATTAATACTTCTAAATAGTTGCTAGAATGCGTAAAATATGCAGTGAGCTTTCTGAAATGTTCCATAAAATGTTTACAGAGTGACTAAACATTGCCTATGATAAGCTGTTCTTGATTTTTACAGCGTTAAATTCTGGTAGAAACCTAGATATTGATAAGCAAGCTGTATATGGTAATAGGGTGGGGATCTTAACCGTTCCCATATTCTGACCCAAAGACTAAGTTCCCAATGACAGAAATAAAACTTTTTCAATTCCAGTAACAGCAAGTAGGTAGGGATTCAAACCCCTTTTCTGTTTTAAACCAAGAGACTGAGTACCCTGGGTGGTGTCAGACCCTTAAGTTTAGTTAAAAAAAGTTTTCAGTGTATCTATATATATATATATTCATGAGTCGCTTGTACCCTCCCAGTAAATTAATCTCATTGTTTAAGTGCACCTTTCATGACATAAAATATATAATTATACACTATCACACCTGACACATGACAAGGTCGTTTTAGATTACAGAGAGCTATGCCTGATAGAGACGATACCGGCATGGCAATTATAGGAGGATGAAATGCACTTGTTTTCGCGGATAACGTCTATGTGTTTTAATAATATTACATGGATCGAATTATCGCGATCACGTATATTCTCAGCATTTATCAGGAATATTCCGCGAAAATAAAAAGGCCCTTAAAACGACTTCTAACTAATAACATGATGAAAAACAGTAACAACTTTGATAAAATCAATTACTTGCAATTTATAGGCGGACAAACGATTAAATGTGTATAATACTTCATATTGAATACTCTGAAGAATTAAGGTAAGGTGAAGGAGGCGAACTGTAACAAATAAAATTTTAGTTTGAATAAATACCTTTCTCTTGTTTGTATCAAGTTTATTTTTATAGTGTCGATATAAAACTTGTATTTTATTTTCGTGAATACTCAGATCATATTTGATAACAATGTTAAGCATTTGTTTTGTAGAAAACTGCTGGAGGTTCGATAATGAAATCATGGCTGCTCTCTTGAACGAAGCAGCGCTTAAACAGGATCTTGGAAAATTTCCATCAACCTTTGATTTTGATTCGACAAACCTGACCAAGGACCGCGTAAAAGCAATCATAAGGAAATTAGAGGATGACCGGAAAAACACAAGAAAGCTTAAAGCTGAAGATATACAGATAAGTAATTTTCTGTCGTATTTGTATTTCTTGTGTGGAGACTATGACCATGCGCATCAATATATTGACGAGTCTCTGCAAAATGATCCCGATAATATCATAGCAAACGTAAATAGAGCCAGAATTCTATTGGAAACCGCGGAAATTTCTAAAGTTGAAGATATCATAACAAAACTTCAGATATTGGAGAGAAGCGATGATTACCACAAGAGGAAATGCTATGCGGAAGCGGATCTTGCGTACGCCTGTGCACGGTCAGGTCCTTGGTACAACCAAAAGGCAGTAGATATTTACACCCGGGTTCTGGAGGCATATCCTACAGAATACGCATGGCAATATGGCCTTGGTTTGGCTTTACTCAGACAAACTCACTGCTTCATTTCACAGGCTGACGCTAAGTTCAATCCGAGAGAAAACGAGAAGACAACGGTACGTGCTGCTGAGCTGTTTCTCAATGTTGCTACGAAAGCAAATGATACAAATTTACGTGCGTATGCATTTGCTAGCTTAGGAAAAGCAGTGTATAGTATTTCGAAAAATCAATATACCAACGTGCCTGAAGGGATTATGCAGCTAAAGCCTATAGGATATTTTGAATTAGCACTTTCATTTGGTCCAGAAGAGCCATCGGTGTTAGAAACGTGTGGCAAATACGCACGCTACAGAAATGAACTAGATACATCGGAAGAACTGTTACGAAAAGCTCTTCAAATCAAGCCAACGTGTCAAGGGTATCACCATCTTGCTCTGACATTAAAGAGGCGAGTAGAACACAATCAATATAGAGAGCAGTCTGTAAACAGAACTGGAGTAGGCCGTATAAAAAAAGAAAAAGAATACAGCCAAGAGTCTAGGGATCGCTCACGAGGGAGTTATCATGGAGGTCAGGTAGGAGGTCAAAAGATGGTTGACCGTCCCAACAGTTATTTGGATGATCATAGCAAATACAATCAGTCAGAGGAGAAAAGACTTCGTCAATTGATAAAGTCACCGCTGGAAGTTCCTGTTTACCCTGGAAACGAACTACTTGTTGAAGCAATAAAGCTAATGGAGAAAACAGAGGAACTGACTGCATTTGGTCTTGTAATACAGTATGACAAGGGCATCATATATAGAATGCTTGGCCAGATAGAAAAAGCTGTGGAAGTGTTCAAAAAAATAGTCACCAAATGGAAATGTCATTCAACCGAATCTCCGATGGCAAATGTATACGAACAGCTCGGACTTTGTCTGCTTGAATTGAGTAAATCAGTAGATGTCTCCCCACAAATTCAGCAGAGACACAAGAAAGATGGTCAAGTCCATCTAATGCATGCTATCCAGCTCCAATCGGGTATAGTATCAAAAGACCCGCAGTTTAAAGAAGCGTGGAACTCCTATTCAACACTAAAAGAGCTTTTCAGTGATACAAGAGACGGGAAGCCAGACCAATTAGCAGTTCTGCACATGCTCATGGGAGATCATAGAGATTCAATCGACATATATAGAAAGCTTACTATAGAGGAAAATGACAAAATGAAGCCAGAATCCTGTGTCAATATGCTTAAATGCTATCAGAAAGAGGGACAATTTGAAGAATGTGTTACTCTTTTAAGATCTTGGGAGTGTACAACAATTTTTGCGGGTCTTCCTCCTCCTTTGGTCTTTGATGTGTATACCAATGGCGCGTTTCACGCCTACACAACTTCTAACGCACAACTTGCGTACCAACACTTCAGACGCGCCTTCAAGGTGTACGGTATGTTTGACCAGACCAATGAAGACCAAACCGACGTTGACGAAGACGTTGCCACAAAAGACATACTGATATTACACTCTTGTGCACAGAAATGGAAATGCAAACTTCCCAGAAATCTCGGAACAATTTTAGAAGATTGTACGGGATTACAATACACAATCAACACAGACAACGTGCTGGGAAATGCATTTAAGTTGGAATCGATGGCTTCTATTATACATAAGATCCCATGTATCATAATCATGACCCACGACAGTGCAGAAGTGTATGACAAATTTTATGTTAATCTCGCTATCAAGATGAGCTCAGAGAAAAGTGGCCCACAAGTTTTAGTAGCATCAGACGACAAGTGCAACATGCCAGATATTGCAAGAACCAAGCCGTTTATCTTGCTGCCTCCTCCGTTAGAGGGCGCTATGAAACCAAACGATCAGATATCAGAAGATCATAAAGAATGGGTAAAAGATTTCATCACTCTTCTGAAACCAAAATAACTGATTTGTCTAAAAGTTGTTTTAACTACCGCTAAATTCGCTTTAGTACTCTACATCACTGTTAAAGACGTTTTTTCCGGCATTACTTTTTATAGCTTTGTGAAGGAGAAATCAATAAAATATAGTCAGCAATTTTTTTCTAGTAAATAAAATCAGCGAGAACTAGACTGGTATTGGAATCCCAGACTTCACTAAGCTACCTACTCAACGAAAGTGTTCTGATCCAACTGTGCTACAGTTATAGCCGACGCGAAGTTAAAGGGAAGTCACTGTAAACCCTCATAGTGCATTGACAAATCTGTACAAAATAAAGAAGTATGAACGCTTCAATTCTATGAATGAGAACAAGGGATGTTACAAATTAACTCGAGCAAACAACGGAACACTTTCGCATCAGCAGTTATAACAACAGTGGACACTTCCAAAACATCGCTGAGTTCAGTCATTATTTTATCACTGTACATTATCGCGCGAGCACTCGTGACACCAGCTAACTGTTTGAGGTTACTGAAAATATTTTTAAATGATAATATTCCAAGCCCATCAACTAAACAATACTGTATATAAAGATCCTTGTCTATGAGAAATATTGAATTTAAAGAAAATTTTCTACACTATATATATTAAGAAACCTCTTCTCTAAACAGTCAAATCAACGTAGAATATTGTACATAAACAACCATTCAATAAAGTATGCTTTTATATATAGAAAGCTTTCTACCAAGACATTTATATATTAACATTTTAGTTTTTTTTTTTTTTTAAACATTTAACGTGTTATAGTTATTTACTAGATTGTTTACTTACGTGGTTCTGACGTCAATGTTCTGTTAATGTACTTTTAAGTGCCACTGATGTCAATGTTCTATAAATTGACGGTAAAAAAGTGTAACTGAATCCAATGTTCTTTTAATTGACCGTTAAGTGTCACTGATGTCAATGCCATGTAAATTTACAGTTAAGTGTCACTTATGTCAATGTTGTATGAATTGACCGTGAAGTGTCACTGATGTCAATATTATATTAATTGACATTAAAGTGTCACTGATGTCAATGCCACGTTAATTTACTGTAAAGTGTCACTGATGTTAATGTCTTATTAATTGACCGTAAAGCGTCACTTATGTCGATGTTCTATCAATTGACAGTGAGTGCCATTGATGTCAATATTCTATTTAACTTTTTCGTGTCACTGATGTTAACGGTTTGCCAACTGACCATTTAGTATTACAGATGTCAACGTTCCATTCTGTGACATTTTTGTGTAGTTGATATAAATGATGTGTAAATTAACCGGTAAGTATGACTGATGTCAGTGTTTTGTTACTTTCCGTCAATTGTGAATGATGCCAATACCACGTTAATTAAACTTTGTGTGTGACTTATGACAATGCACCGTTAGTTGATGATTAAGTGTCATTGATGTCAATCCCCTGTAAGGATACAATTAATTGTCAGTGATGCCATTTTTTAGTTATCAACCCTAGAGTCTCAATGCCGTCAATATTATATAAATTGACCTTTATTGTCACTAATGTGAATGCTTTTTAATTGACCTTTTTGCGTCAATGATGTCGATATTTTGGTGGTTGACCGTTAAGTGTCATGGATGTCAAAGCTTGTTTTAATTGACCTGGGAGTGTCATTGGTGCCAATGCTTCTTTTTTAATTAACTGTACAATGTTACTTAAGTGAGTGTCGTGTTAATTGCCCGCCATTCGCACTGATGTGAATTTTTTAAGTTTCCTATAATTGTCAGCAATGTCAAAGTTTTAGTACTTGACTGTAAAGTGCAACTGAGATAAATGGTTTTTTTTCTGATTGCCCTTTAAGGAGTAATGATGTCAGTGTTCTGTTGATTGACTGTTGAGTGTCATGAATGTCAATGTTTTTAATTGACTTTGTGGTTTCACTGATATCACAGTTTTACAATTGACAGTAAATTGTGACTGATGTAAATATTTCTTAATTGACCTTTAAATGTCAATGTTCTACTTATTGACCTGAATTGTCACTAAGGTCAATTATTTTTTGATAATCTTTATGTGTTGTTAATGTCAATGTTCTATTAATTGACAATTAAGTGTTAATGATGCCAATATTGAGTTAATAGCTGTTCAATGTCAATGATACTGATATTCTATTAATTGACCAGTGTAAGTGATGTCAATGTTTTGTTAATATACCTGTAAGTGTCACTGATTTCACTTTTTTAAATTACCTTTTAGTTTCAATGATGTCTTTTAATTAAACGTTAATTGACAAAAATGTGCATCTTTTTTATTGGTTGAATTAGTCTATTAATAACTTATTTCAACATTTCAGATACAAATAATGCATTAATGATAAAATATTTAACAGGAAATTTTACTTGCTACAGAGCACATTTTATTGAAAAAATAACAAGTACTATAGTAGCAATAGATATATTTTGTCCAAAATACATGTAATGCACCAACGAAAGCATGAAATTATATTTTATATTTTGTAAAAAATGTTATCAATTTTCGTTCAGTAAGTAAGTATTTACTTAATTATGATTATACAAATGATATGATTGATTATTAATTATTTTCTGTAACAAAACCAGAGATGTACGGAGGGTAGTTTATGGGAGGATATCCGTCTGGTTGGTATTTTGATGGGAGGATGTACGGAGGGTAGTTTGTGGGAGGATATAAGTCTGGTTGGTATTTTGATGGGAGGATGCACGGAGGATAGTTTTTGGGAGGATATTCGTCTGGTTGGTATTTTGATGGGGGGATGCACGGAGGGTAGTTTATGGGAGGATGTAAGTCTGGTTGGTATTTTGATGGGAGGATGCACGGAGGGTAATTTATGGGAGGATGTAAGTCTGGTTGGTATTTTGATGGGAGGATGCACGGAGGGTAGTTTATAGGAGGATGTAAGTCTGGTTGGTATTTTGATGGGAGGATGCACGGAGGGTAGTTTATGGGAGGATATACGTCTGGTTGGTATTGTGATGGGGAGGGGAAGATGTACGGAGGATAGTTTTTGGGAGGATATACGTCTGGTTGGTATTTTGATGGTGGGGATGCACGGAGGGTAATTTATGGGAGGATATACGTCTGGTTGGTATTTTGATGGGGGGATGCACGGAGTTTAATTTATGGGAGGATGTAAGTCTGGTTGGTATTTTGATGGGAGGATGTACGGAGGATAGTTTTTGGGAGGATATACGTCTGGTTGGTATTTTGATGGTGGGGAGACGTACGGAAGGTAGTTGGTGGGAGGGAAAACATAAATTTGGAAGATTTTGGAAAAATCGACGTTAGTGGTGAGTAGTTCTTTGGTAGGTTATAGGTTTATATATATTATTTAGTTTCTGTAATTAACATAGCACTGATTTAATCATGTACAAATACTGGTGTATGTCAGTGGTGTAATAAAGGTGTATATCTTGGTTGTATCTGAGTTGGATTCATGAATTCATTCTTGACATCAATAATTCACAGTAGCTTCCAACACATAGCCACACTCATAAATATGGCATCTGTAGTTAAAGTCAATATTTTACTACATCATATAGCCATTACCTCCATTAACTCATTCATACCTGATATTTCATAATGAGCTATTCTAACCTTTGAATTGGAAGAGTTCAAATGTGTCTTCAGGGGTGAATGAGTTAAGTGCTCCGCAGTGGTAAATGTTATCCAGAACAAAATATCCATGCATGGCGAGTTCTGAAACATTATGTAAAAACTGGAAAAAATGACAAGTCATTTTAATCTTAACTTTTGGCTACATATCAGGTAATGTTTCTTTATGAGGTATTTCATTTATGCCGTGTCAGAGCGATTCCTAGCTACAAGGTTACAGCCAGTCTCGGAGCATGACATTCCACCATCCGTGTTAGCGACCTAGTTAAGCAGTTATTAAAATACAAAGTAACACTGCAGTTAACTGAATCAGTTAACGATTCGGTGCAGAATGTCAAAAAGATTCACTATACCGTATGACTACATTGTCCATTTAGGACACATCAGTAAAGGTCAAAACTATAAAAAAAATCCATGCATAATATGATCTGATAATATATACAAAGACATCAAAACAGGAAGCTGTTTAAATGACAAGTTTGACGTTAATACTTTAACCGCGTTCGTCCTATAACAGATACCTTATACTCTATTAGCTAGATACATGCTTTAACATAACATATATCTATACAACAACCATTTATTGATTGTTATACTGCCACATACATGCTTTTTAACACCATCAAAACATAAAATACATTATATTCATCAAAATTTTATCTATTTGAACTCTATCAGATACATACGTTTAACATCCCCAAAACACAAAATACATTTTATGCATCAACATTATTTTTTATTCAGTCAGGTGCTTGCATGTAACATCCCTTAAACATTAATTACATTTATACATCGACATATTATTAATTTTTCTCTGCTTCATACAGGCTTTTAACATCCTGAAAACATAAAAAAAAAACATTTATTCATCAATCTTTTATTAATTTGTGCTCTGTCACATACATGTTTTAAACATCCTCAAAACATGAAATACATTTATACATCAACCTTTTCCCTATTTTACTGGAGGGAACCCATATAGAACTCTTTAAAACTATTCTGTGGATCAAAAGTGAAACCGAAACTAAGCTACTGCTTCCGCTGTACTTTTCCACGAAACGTGTATGTTTTGTTGGATGACAGCCAACTAGGTCAACACCACCTCATCAACAAGCTCGGTGCATCAGCCCTACTGGTAAGTGTGCAAGCATGTGACTTAAATTGTGCATTCTGGACAACAAATTCGTGGTAATGTCTTGATAATATAGTATTCCCTATTTATCTAATATGCTATAAACTGAGCATAAACATGGAGTTTATAATTCTGATAGGTAAGCTATTTGGGATCGTATGTGAATGAACACGCTTCGGGTATTTTGTTAGCAATACTTGCACTGGGTATTCCTTACTATTCCCCCATCTAGTTCGGCCTGCTGTTCTTTTTTCTATTCAGTTAACGATTTAATAACTCCACCAGGGTTCATTTTCCTTAGAGTTCCCTGCACATACATTACCTATAAAGCTAAATTTCAATAGTTATATTAGGATTGCTAAATATCCATTAAGGACATTCCAATATGGCTGCCACACCCAACTGTATATCAAAGTCAATAATGCATTTCGTTAGCATTAAACAATCCCTGTCACAAAATAATCGTCCTCCAATATTTTCAAACATAATTGAGGTACATGTACACTTAATTTCAGACGAAACATTCAATAGTCGATGAAAGAACTCACTGTTTATGTGTCCATTTTCAAATAAATGACCCTTTTCAGTATGATATATAATAAGCACCCTTTTGGGTATTATATATACCAATTACGGTTTCATATAAATATATATATCTATAATCTATGTTCACAGTTCATGATAAATATATGCTACAGAAACAAAATAACGGAATTTGACACACAGTGTATGTATGTCGTTTTAACACCTCGTCGGCCATGTTTGGGTTGATATAAAATAGAAGAATGGTTTCAAAGGGAACGAAATTATCCGATTTGCAGCAGTAAGAAAAAGGAAATTATCTATTTTTTATTAAACTGCTAGTCACGTGGTATGTTTTTTTTAGCTTACCTGGCCTAAAGAGCTAAGGCCGTGGTGCGGCGTTCGGCTTCAATATTTCAGTTTCAACAAATTCTTTTTAAAAACAAAAAGGCCTAGGGTGATGCTATTGGCAAGAAACGAACTGAAATTAAGGGCTTTCAAGTTTTTTTAAATAAATAACCTTCACCGATTTCCAAGGTCACAGAGGTCAAATAGGTCAATAACCAACTTCTTCTGAATAACAAAAATGCTCAGGGTGATGATATTTGGCCAGTTGCATGCTGTGATACAGGCCTGTCAATTTTGTTTAAATGAATAACCTTCAAAAAATATCCTCAATGTCACAGGGGTCAATTGTCTTTTAAACAACTTCTACTTAATAACCAAAAGGACCAGGATGGTGATACGTTGTCTGTAGCATGATACGATGTAGGGTTACAGAGTTTGTTCAAATATATTACCTCCATCCATAATCAAGTTCAAAGGGGTCAAATATGTTATTTCAAACAATTTCTTCTAAAGAACAAAAAAGGCTAGGGTGATGATATTTGGCCAGAGCCATGCTAGCATAAAATACTACAAAATGTGTACAAATTGATGACTTTGACCAATAATAAGGGTCACAAGGGTCAAATATGTTTAAAATATTTAAACGACTTCTTCTAAATAATCATAAGGCTCAGAATGTTGATATTTGACCAGTAGTATACGTGGCTGAAGGGTTAACAAGTTTGTTTAAATAAATACCTTGACCTGTATTAAAGGTAACAGAGGGCAAATATGTTTAAAATCTAAAAACATTTTCTTTTGAATAACCAAGGATGACGATTCCTTGCCAGTAGTATGCTAGGATGAAGGGCTACTAGGTTTGTTCAAATGACTGACATTGACTTATATTCAAGATCACAAGGGTCATATATGTTTAAAACTTTAGACGACTTCTCTTGAATAACCATAGGGCATATATTGTTGATATCTGGCCAGTAGCGTGCTTGGACGAAGGGCTATCAAGCTGTTTTTACCATTTGAATGAACCTGACCCACTTTCAAGATCCCATTTGGTCAAATATGTATAAACCTTTAAAGACCTTATCTCAATAAAGAAAAGGTCTAGGGTGGTAACATTTGACATGCTGAGATGAAGATGACGAAAAACGGTCATTCGAAGTCAGTGATTACAGGGTAGATAAAAAAACTTGGACTAGGCATAAAGCGGACAAAACATGACAAAGAATATTTTGTTCATCTGAAGCAATGGTTAATAGGTTGACCTATATTTGGTCGGTAATTAGAGACGGATAAATTCCCAGTGGCTAGTATGTCAGCAGTTATTCAGGTATGATGCACTTTAAACTTCAATCATGTGAACTAGCTCTACATATTCTTCATGACAGGGAATGAAAACATTGAAGTGTAACTATAGTGCAGTAGAAAATCTCGCTGTTGCGTATCAACACAAACTAGGATATCTCGTAAACCCTACACTACTGAACTGATGAATAAGTATAAACTGCCTTGTCTTTAGACTGGTGTCGTGTCTGTGGCCTTAATATATGACGTCAACTAAAAGTCCTTAGCATGTTTTTTCGATAAAAGATAAATGTGCTGTCCTTTGCATTACTGCTTTAAGCTTTACACTGTCCTGTCGGAAGTCTGCTGTGGTGTGGCTTTTATAAACTTTACACTGTCCTGTCCGATTTCTGCTGTAGTGTGAGGTTGGTAAATTTTCCGCTGTCCTGTCAGTTGTCTGCTGTGGTGTGGCTTTGATAAACTTTACACTGTCCTGTCAGAAGTCTGCTGTGGTGTGGCTTTGATAAACTATACACTGTCCTGTCTGATTTCTGCTGTGGTGTGGCTTTGATAAAGAATACATTGTCCTGTTCGATTTCTGCTGTGGTGTGGCTTTGATAAAGAATACACTGTCCTGTCTGATTTTTGCTGTGGTGTGGCTTTGATAAACTATACACTGTCCTGTCCGATTTCTGCTGTGATGTGGCTTTGATAAACTTAACACTGTCCTGTCAGAAAATTGCTGTGGTGTGGCTTTGATAAACTTTACATTGTCCTGTCCGATGTCTGCTGTGGTGTGGCTTTGGTAAACTTTACGCTGTCCTGTCCGATGTCTGCTGTGGTGTGGCTTTGGTAGAATTTACACTGTATTGTCCGATGACTGGTGTTGTATGACTGGTTTTCGTAAACTTCATACTTTCATGTTCGATGGCACCGTTTTTCCACAGACTAGTGTCTCACTATCCTGTCTGATGACACCGTTTTCCCATAAACTAGTGTCACGCTATCCTGTCCGATGACACTTTTTAACGTAGACTAGTATCACACTCTCCTGTCTGCTGACACCGTTTTTCCATAAACTAGTGTCACATTATCCTGTCCGATGACACGTTTTCCCATAGATGTCTCACTATCCTGTCCGATGACACCGTTTTTCCATAGACTACTGTCACACTATCCTGTCCGATGACACCGTTTTTCCATAGACTAGTGTCACACTATCTTGTCCAATGACACCGTTTACCCATAGACTAGTGTCACACTATCCTGTCTGATGACACCGTTTTCCCATAGACTAGTGTCACGCTATCCTGTTCGATGACACCGTCTTTCCATAGACTAGTGTCACACTTTCCTGTCCGATGAAACCGTTTTTACATAGACTAGTGTCACATTATCCTGTCGGATGACACCATTTTCCCATAGACGAGTGTCACACTATCCTGTCTGATGACACCGTTTTCCCATAGACTAGGGTAACACTATCCTGTTCGATGACACCGTCCATCCATAGATTATGGTCACAATATCCTGTCCGATGACACTGTCTTTCCAT
>JAULCA010330348.1:0-12547 GCA_032360845.1 Crassadoma gigantea
AAACGAACCAAAACGCAAGGAACGCAAACGCAACTGGAACGCGTTTGTGGGAATGTTAAATGCTTCAGGGTCTGTATAATAGCCATGCACCATGGGAGTATTGTTCATACATGTATGTGTTAATGAAACTGAACTGATCACAAACCAAATTATCATTGACTCTACAAATATACACATGTACAATTAACCGTATATGTGTACCCTGTAATAAGCCCAGGGACCAATACATGATCTCTCACTCAAGTAGGGTGTGGGCTTATAACAGGAAAATGAAATAGCATGTACATATGTTTGAATACTACTGAACCTCAAAAATATTGGGTGGGCTTATTACCAGACATGGGCTTATCGCTGGATAAATATAATTTCTAACTGTGTATCAAGCCAGATCTCTGTTTTGTGTAACGTATACTTATATAGATATTGTGACAGGAGGTAGGATTTGTCGTTATCTGAGCTAGACAAATAACTATTGTTATAAAGACATTACATTGTACCTATGTATTAAGAACGAATCAAAGGATGGCGATATATTTTTACGTGTTTTTATCTGATTGTGTGTCTAATCTTCTTGTATTCAGATATGTGTACATATTGTTATAAATCATGTATAAGGAGGAAGGATGTTTGTTTTAATATCACCACCTGTTTCGAGCTGATTGTGTCTGATCTACTTGTATTCAAATCTAGATATGAACATATTGTACCTACTCATAATAATTTCAGCATATTTAGCATGATGGTCTAAAGTTAAGTGATACCTCTTTGGACAATAATACATGAATATGTAGCTTCTGTTGTTATAAAACATTATGTATCATATTATAAGAAGGAAGGATGTTTGTTTTTACATCTCCACCTGTTTAGCTCTGATTGTGTCGGACCATCCACTTGTATTTAGACATTGTATTTACATCTCCACCTGTTTAGCTCTGATTGTGTCGGATCATCCACTTGTATTTAGACATGCATATCATTCAGTTTTGTTGTCTTTGTTTTTGTGGTTGAATAATGCCCACGAAAATCACAGATGTTTTTACACAACAAACATTCCATTGTATACAGTATATACGTTGTGGCATAATGAAAGGTACACCGATGCTGGTAGCTTTTTGATTGGTCTCAGGTAAAAGACCAATCACTAGGCAGATATACCTGTATGTCCTTTGAAAGTTAACGTTAAGTTGGTGACTTTAAAGCTGGTCAATTTTACCAATGAGCTGCTGCAGGATTCTTCTGACATCCATAAGAGATCAAATTGTACTAGTTTTTTTTTTGTTATATTCCAGGGATGGAGAAATCTAGAGCGTAAGCGATCGTATCCGTAATTCCTGGAGTATTGATGATGAATGGTGCTAGATATTGATAGAACCTTTTTTAACCCTTTCACCCCTATGTAACTTTAGTAGACTCTACCATGCATTGATATAGATGAATTCATTTTGGTCTACAGTGGTGAAAACTTAAGGGTTAAAGCATTCACAATTCCAACATAGTCCTTGAATCACTGTTCAAAAACAATAATTGATACATCTTCAATTCATCATTCAGGAAATGTTCTTTAGATTAACATATTCCAGAGCTGTTCTTACTTTTGACCTCAAGAAATCTTCTAACATATTCCTGTTCGTGATCTTATTTAGTTCATTTCTAGAACTGACAACCTATGAATTGAATAGCACATTAATTTGTCCTCATCGTAGTACATTGTGCCATGACCAGTAGACTGAAATTCCACAGAAAAAAGAAATTCATGTGAAATTGACCATTTTAGCAAATCCTTGAATGTTATCAACTGCACAATAAAATGTACTTTTACGCTTAGATCTAAACTTTTAGTTGCTCCATTATCAATCCACAGGTTATCAACTTTCATTCATTCATTTAATGACAGAGGTGTTAGATAAAGTTTAAAATTAATATCAACTAATTCTCCCCTGAAAACACATTTGAACCCTTCCAATTCAAAGGTTGGAATAGTTCATTATGAAATTTCAGGGGTGAATGAGTTAATAGAACATTTAATAAACACCTAATTCATCACGTTGTTTGGTTGATTAGTGAAATCCAAAATGTTGTCTGTTGTCCACACCCATCTGTTTTAATTTACATTGATGACTGTAAATTTTAGAATGTTCTATCCATTTTAACTAATGGCAGGTTTTACTAATTGACATTTATCTGATTGCCTTAGCTACGTATGACACCTGTCCAGGGTTATAGAAAAAATAAATCTGTGCAAAGGATACACAACTGTAATTGCCTGGTAACTACGTATGAGAATTTATTTTCTTTTTTGGCATGCATGTCACTATAGCTTTGATAAAACATTTTTGATGAAAAGAAAACTGTACCTTGTAGGACTAAACTGATAAAATGATAATATAAAGATAAAATAAACAAAAGAAATAAAGAGTGTTCTAATTAAAAGTTTAAAAATTCAGTGCACATGGCTCTGGACAAGGATTTGAACCAGGAAATTAAAATTGTTTTGAATATACTATTGTTCTGAGCTACCTGTTCAACGGAAGCATCCATGCCCAACTGTGCTTCAGATATATTATATTCAAAACAAAATTAAGGGAAATTAATAAAGATACAATTTATTAGAAAGTCTACAGTGCAGAAGGACAAGTATCCTTCAATATCTATTGTATTTTCCACCATTTTCAGAAATAATCTCCAAAATTGTCATTATCGTAAGCTTGTACATTTTGGATTTTCTTATCAGAAAGTGTTTGTAAAGTATCAAATATTTCAATGGTTAAGTCATCCATACTTTTTTAAGCAATGTTTAAAGAAACGTTTTTAATCAGAAAAATATCGTTAAGAAGGGCTAAACATTTGAGGTTGTTTCTGATTTGTGAATGGCGTTTTTGAATTGGGCTTGTGAAACTCTAGTAAAAGCCCTAGCCTGGGTCCAGATTTGTTGTGATTTCCATGAAAGTTTTCAAGCTTGAGTTTGTAGGCAGAAAATTAAAGGGAAAAGTTCATATTGCCTTTCAACATTTTATGTATTCCCGAGCCGTTTTTCTTTTGCAAAAAAGTTCCATCTCTTCAATTAAATTTTTTATCATCTTACATGAAAAAGTGTATAGTATTACTAATACTTTGTAAGAATATTGGATTGTTCTGCAAACATTTAAATTTCTATACTCTACCATGAAGTCACACAGGGAATATGTTATCTTTAACTTAAGTAATATAAGTCCATACATATTGTATGTGTTCTGCTAGTTACGTTTTTACACATGGTCAGGTATGGACTTTGTACAGCAGCTGGAGTTACTAAAATTCATATACTTATGTGTCTTGATGAAAACAGCATTTTTGTGTCATTTTTGTGAGTCGTGACCTTCAACTTTGATACTGTTTTAGTGAAATTCACCTTTGACCTTAGGTTTTTATGTCAGTTTTGGACTAGGCACTGCACATACCTGTTAATACTGTTGTATGAGTTACATATTTTTGATAAGCCTTGATTTTCGACCTTGACCTCTGTTATCTTGCATTATTTCTGAATGTGGGAGTGAGGCATCCATGTCTTCCTGCTGCATTGGTAGTTTCAAATTACATATCGCTTTTCAAGGGCATGTAGTAGGTAAACAATTGTATAAAATAGATGAAATTTCATAGTACTTTGTAAATATAAGTATCCATCTTCATATGTGACCGGGTGGGGCGTCCTGCTGGGTGTCTTAGGCAGTATGTTTCAGTGAAGTAGCACTATAAAGTCGGCATCATTCTGCGCTATCACAAGGAGATCAACACGAACATATATCGCAGCCTCCCAAAACACACACGCATACACTATACATATGTATCTTGCACAATGGGGAGGCCATCCTTTAATGACCAAAGTGGTATGTTGATAGGACGTTAAACAATTCTTAACCCTAAACCAAACATATACAGAATTGTATATATCTATATATAGGTACTTGATTTAGCTACCACAAGTCCAAATTTAAACCAGGTGATATGTATAGGTCTGTATTTTGTAGGCTTCAAAGTCTTTCCATACATGTACACCAGATGAATACCGTTCTTTATCACTACAGAAATCTACTCTTTTTCATGCCCATTTACTTCCACAAATTAAAACTTTAAACTACTTCACAGTGATTAACTTTCAAGGAAATAGGCCCTGTTTTGGAAACAAAATGAAATGAAGAAAAAAGAAAACAAATCACATGGATATAGTTGATATAATGTTAGACTTTGTATGCATTTATACATTGTGTGTGTGTAGTTTTTGGAAAATACAAATGAGGAAGTTAACTAGAATCACTTACAAAACTCAGCACCTGTATTATTGTGCACATAACACACTTGTTGACATTTCACATATAATGCACAAAATCTCTATAAGTCATATGGATTTCAAAGATCAGTTAAAATATTTGTTGGGACAACTTGTTAACTTAATGGACCAAATTTCAATGAAAGTTTCCAGATATGATAACTACCACATGAAGTTGTACATCCAGGTATTATATGTTCATTCTGAAACTTAATTAATCTTTTACAATGTTTTGTTAAAAAAAACTTCTCCAGACAACTCCTCCAAAACTACTGGCCATGGGCCAATTAAAATAAAAGGTTCCAGATGTGTTAACAACCATCAGATATTTTGCATCCAAATACAGTTTATTATTTTTTCATTCTGACCATTATTACATAGAGTTATGGCCCGTTATTGAAAAATTCTCGTCCAGAAAACACCTCTAAAATTATGGGGCCAATTTCAACGAAAGTTTTTATTTATGACAACTTCCCCCTGATGTTGAGCATCCAGATATCTGCTTACCCTTTTTTTTTTAATAATGGTAAATTGTTGAAAAACCCTTGTCCTAATCACGACAACTCTTCCAAAACTTTCCATACTGTTATAGGCTACGTAAGTTTTACAAAATATCAAAACAAGAGGAAATCTTCGATCACTTTAAAATGAAGAAATCTAGAATCCTTGTAATCATAATGTTGATTAATAACGAAATTAATAATCCGAATGTATTCAAGTTTGATTATCTTTAAAGTTGGTTTGATTTCGCTATGTGAATTCCGCGAAATATTGCCACGCTGAAATATGGTTATACACACCAAGTGAATAACACTTCTGCCAAATCATACATGTCAAAACATTGTCTAAAAAAATAAACATGCATGCAAAATGATAATGCAGCTACAACAGGGTAACTGTACGATTACTTAATGATACTGCCGTTAATCCTTTAATTATCTGATGTCCAGTCGACACCTGTATAAGCACAGGTAAAATATTTGTCAGGCATGACAGGTGTTTTGCCTTAGTTAACCTTATATTTTTGGCTTAAATTGGATGTAGTTTATGTTGTTTCAGGAAACATTTAGTTTAAGGAAGATGAGTTGAATTCTCACTTCAGTATGACAGCACATACATGTACAATAAACAGGTACTTCCCACACTTGAAAAATTGCATTAGTCAAACCTAATTATTTCCTTAATTCTGAACAGTTGTGAATTTCATTGGTTTTGCAGGAAATGACCAATGATTTTTCCGGTCTTGTCATTTTTTTTTTTTAGTCCACATTTAATACATTAATACATTTATTTATTAATGCAGACAGAAAAATTCACACAAAGAAACAAAAAAAAAACAATTATTTAACAGGAAATGTTAAATACAATACAATAGAACAGGAACAACACATTGTACATATACTCATACCAGGACATTTAATTTCCATTTAGAAATGAAATTTAACCACAGTTAGAGTTTGAAATGAAATTTGAAAATACAGTGAATCGGTAAGAAAAAGAAGTTACAAAATTGTTAGAAAAAATATTCATGCAAGATCAAATTTAGACAGTTTTTTTCAGGAGTTTCTGAAAGTTTTGCTAACATTTTTTATTGAAGATTTTACTTAAAATTGATGGGAAAATAGGGAAATAAACAATAAAAGACTAGAGTTATCAAGATCATCTGCATTCATAGATATGTTTTGAAATGTATAAGTATCCCTACACTATTTTAGTGTTAATGTTTACTCTTGACTTTTTGGTTGCATATAATTACATGATTTAGCTATAGCAAGCTTATTTTTATAAAAGCTACAGGAAAGTTGGTATGAACACATGCATGTAAACAGAATTAATGCTTGAGCATGAGAATGGTTTTTATGACCATAAGCCCTGGAATTCCATGCGATATTGGAGAGATTCCACTTGCTTTACATTTAAAAACATAAATAAAATGTATGTATATAGTAACAATAAATTATATGACACTTTAAAATGGCACGAAATGGTCTTTGAGATAAAGCCATTAGATATTATAATTAGAATTTAGGGAAAGTTATGCAAAATTAGGGGTCAGAATTTCAGGAGTCTCCGATTTGAACTCATGAAGAATGGAATAAGTTTAATTAGAATGAGATGATCAAGGACAAGGAATTGTAGCAAGATTAGACAGTTTACTGTTCTAAACAGTGTTTCAACTGAATTTTAGATTTGGGGGTATATTTGATACATTTTTAAGATCCGCTACCCCTAGATATGTAATGTACTTTTTAATTAAATTAGGCAATTCTTTTAAAGTTGGGAAATAATATACAACCATCATTTTGGGGATGAAAACCCTCATTTTGGGGTTTCTGGGAAAACTGCTAAATACCTTGTATTTATTTTTCTATAGCACTGCCAATATATAACTTTACCAAATTGGAATAGCATTTATATAGACTGTATATGCCATGGCATACGTGTTGATGTCATCGTTATTATGTGATGTCATAATTAAAACAGAAAATACTTAAACTGAATAATCAGTTCTGATGATAATAGAAACAAGACACCAGTTTGGCCTAAAATGACATAAACTATTGAAGTCTGGAAAACAATACAAAAAGAAAACAAATTTAAACAATATGTTAGGATAAGCAGCCTGACCGAATAAGAGAGCAATTAATAATAATTCATATCACCTTCTGTGAAATCTCAGACTAAGTAATATTTATAAGGTTATATCCTGTAGTTCTGAATCAACCATAATGTATATAAAATGTTATCATTAAACTGAATACAGGCAAAAATGTATTGAAAAACCACCCACGGGAAGGGGGACTGAGGTGGCAAAGTGGTTAAAGCGTCTGACATTCTGCTACCACTAGCCCTCAACCTCTTGGTTGTGGGTACGAAACCTACATGAGGCAGTGGCTAGGTACTGGCCATGGCCGTAAGTCAGTGCTTGTTCTCTGGGAACCTTTGCTTTCCTCCACCACCACAATATGGCACCATTAGCTGTTAACAGGATTGTAAACACAAACAAACAGCACCCTTGGGAAGTCCAGAGAAGTGGTCTCTAGACACAGCTTCAATTGACCATGAAATCACTAAAACAAGGAACATTAAAATAACGTCTGTTGACACAAGTGGTCCCTCATCAAGATCAATGACTGTATATAAATTTATATGTTAGTAGATGGTGGGTGGGGCTGTTATACCAGGTGTCATGCATAAAACGTTCCCCCTACAAAAAATACCCAGATACTTTTTATATAGGGGGTACATTTTACACATGACACTGAATAGAATGCTGATGAATTGATTTGGATGGAAGAGATGACATCCAGAATAAATATGGAATTAGTGTACATATCAACATTTTAACAACTTCAGTTAAAGATTTTGTATCACACCCTCAGAAAGTGGATTTCATTAATACCCTGACAAATTGTCTGTCACACAAGGAAGCAATGTATATATATGCATAATTTATACCGTGGGTTAAACCAAGTAGCAAAAAATAAGTACTAAGCATGCTGTTAATTCAACGAAAAAATCTGTTTCAGATCCCTGTCCCACTGCTTTCTGGTTTTTCGTATAAATACAGTTATTTTAATATATAACTTCCCTTTAACTCATTCACCCCATGCATACTTTGAAGTGTTCCAAGGTTAGAATATATATATAGTTCATAATGAAATTTCAGGAGTGAATGAGTTAATTAAGGATCCCTGTCCCATACACTGTGATTTTTCAAAATATAAAATATAACCTCCCCATAATTTTGTTTCGGGATAAACATGTAACTGTAGCAAAGTTGAACCAGGACACTTCTGTTGAAATGCAGGTAGCTCAGCTGATCAGAGCTTAATTTTTACAATCAGAACACTGTTGTTGATTATTTATTTGTTCGTTTCACCTTTATTACATTCCATAAGGTAATATTTTTCTTTTCAATATTGATTGATCAAAGTTGTGACAGGGAAAACGGTTTCAAATATATGGTTACACTTTCTGGCAGTGGTCTGGGGATCCTTAATCCTTATAGAAATATACATGTCCTGGCCGGCAATCAGGTGAAATTTGATCATATGAAAGACATACTGGAGAAACAGATCAGTTATAGGCCAAAAAACGAACCAATGATATATGGGTATATAGATTGCATTGGCATGCAGTGAGAGGTCAGGGCCCCTGACATTAATCTAAACAGACTGAAGGGCAGAGCGACATGTAATGTATGTTCTGTCCTTGGGAGGATTCACAAGTTACGATATAAGTCCTATAAGTCCGTACCTGTCTATCAGTCTGTAGGCCATGCTGTAATATAACAAGATTTTATAGGGGCTATATCATTGTCCCACTGTTGGCTTACATCCTTGAGCCCCAATCTGTTGTGATAAGGCAAGTACTAATAAAGATATCACACAATATATATACACACCTACATGCAAGTCCGAGATTGAGATATTCTTGCCCACCTATAAGCTACATGTACTGTAAGAAACGTAATACTACAAAATTTAGCTTTAAGACATGCATCTACCCAGGAGAAATTAAAATGTCATTATAAGTACCCAATTACATATTGTACAAAGGAAAATATTTCATAATATTTGGTTATAGAGTACTTATTATATTTCATGCGCCCAGGTATGTGCTCATGCAAGTAAACCAGCTTAATGCAAACTTTTGCCAAGATTTTCAGGAGTAAAAAGAAAATGATATTGTTAGGGTTAATATCACCAATAAGTTAAATAGTGTGTAACTACCTTTGCCACTACTGTGAAATAAATACTACTTGTCAACCATTTGAAATTTTCTTGGGGGAGATTCTACATGCTCAAAATAAAAACTTTGACAAAATATGCATATTTACCCACTAAGGGTCCAATGCAATAACCCTTTAATATGATCATATACTTATATATATATATATATAATTAAGAGTCATTCTTGCAGATGAATCATTAGATCATAGATCATAGGAATATTTGAGTAAATTCACTGGTTGGAAATACAAGATAATTTATGTGTAAGGGCCCAAAAATGGGAGTCCCTTCTAAATAGGGAGGTTTGGAAAGAATGTTGACATATATTGGTGTGAAACCTTTTATAAATGTGTTCCATAAAAAGCTGCATTATACAGAATTATAGCATATAGTTGTTTGAAGTTTGAATGTTTGAAAATAGAAATATTAAATGAAGAACAGTACACATAAAAACATCAGGAGTCGAATTCATTGTATTATTAAGCCTTCTCTTTACCCGTGTTGGCCTCAAGCTCCAGGGGATTGTTTTTTTTTTTTAACTCATTCACCTCTGAATACACATTTGAACTTTTCCAATGAAAAGGCTGGAATAATTTATTATGAAACTTTAGGGGTGAAT
Source organism: Crassadoma gigantea (assembly GCA_032360845.1). Taxonomy (NCBI): domain Eukaryota; kingdom Metazoa; phylum Mollusca; class Bivalvia; order Pectinida; family Pectinidae; genus Crassadoma; species Crassadoma gigantea. The sequence continues at coordinate 9,659 of JAULCA010330348.1, forward strand.
GAGTTCACTTATATATAAAATGGAATTAATATATGCCAGAAAAAAATCCTTTTAGTTTGTAGATGGGACACTGTATGAAAAAAAACTCAAAATAGAACATAATTTTTTTGGTGATTTTGAGAAAATGTGCAGGGATTTTGAAATCACAGCTTCAGTTTTGTAGTTGGAAGGAGTTGAATTCGGCTCCAAATGTACAAAAAAAAAAACCAGCACACATGCCGTTAATATATGAAAGCAATGAAGGTTCTCTTGACAAGCTGTTCAGGTGTTGGTTTTTTTCTGTTTAATGTTTCTCATACCAATGCCAAACAAAAACTAACTAATAAACTCAGGAAACTTTTTTTTTGTCTTTTTCAGTAAATTTACGGGAGGTGAAAGAAGTGCGAGCAGGGAAGAGTTCACGAGACTTCGACAAATGGCCAGATGACACAAGAAAAGCAGACGCCAATCTCTGTTTTATACTTATGTATGGCAATGACTTCAAGCTGAAAACTCTCTCTGTTGTCGGTAGGTCAAGAATGATCGGACATTGAATGATTCAGTATTTCAGAAATATCCCAACAATAAGGCAATCCCATTAACATCAAAGGTAGGAGCAAAGGTGAAAAATATTATGTCCGTTCATGTCTAGGGGTGAAGGTACTGATATTCCACTCAAGGGGTTTTCAAATTTGGTGAAACCCAAGGCTTGTTGAGGGTTTCCACAATTTGAAAATCCTTAGGCATACCATTTTGAAAATATTGTATCAACATTTTTTTTGGAAATTTTTTGGCAAGATTTAGCATACTACATTTTGTAAAAATAAGTTTTGCAGGAAAAATAACTATCTTTCTGATTTGTAATGAATTAATTTTTATTTTAATTTCATTACATTTTCTGTTTCTTCATTTTTGCCTTGGAATTAGTTTCCGATTTGCTGATGTCACATGACATCACTGTTATCCTGTTGAGACGTCTGGTGACATCACTGTAGTCCCATTGTGATGTCACACACAAACTTTTATCCCCTGCTTTCACTGAATGGGGGGATATTAGTTTGGGTCTGTCTGTCACACTTCATTTTCATGCAATAACTACAACAAATGTTCAGTGATTTTCTTCAAACTTAGTCACAGGGTTAAATGCCTTTAGGGGTTGGCAAAAGTTTGATGACCACATACAGCAGACGCCATTTTGCCGAGTTATGGCCCCTTGAATAGCGAAAAACATCATTTTCTGCTGCATTTTGTTTCTGTGCAATAACTACAACAAATGACAACCGATTTTCTTCAAACTTGGTCACAGGGTTACATCCTTAAGGGCTTGGCCAAGTTAAATGATAATGACCACTTTCAGTGGACTTTATTTGGCTGAGTCATTATCTGCAGTTTCCTCTTAATAACTCTAGCAAATATTAGATGAGGCATTTTTTTTCTTTGAGTTTCAAGCTATACATTATGTCTCAACAGCATGATACTCACGTGTTTAAACCTTAACTCAATAACATTCACCTACAGTATGTCCTGAAAGCGGGGGATAGAAATTCCAGGAATTTGCTTGTTTCTCCTTTTCTTCAATTTTCAATGGTTCCAATTAGTGCTAGTGATGTTTTCTGTTGGCAGCGTCCTCACCTGATGATTTCAGACGATGGAAGACGGGACTGGATTGGTTGGAAAAAAGTGCCAAAAACGCTCCCTATCAGCACCAACTGGAACGGTGATTAAATCCCACAGTTTAAACATGTTTTGTACAAGTGACTGATACTCACTATTCAATATAACCAAGGGTTGTTCCAGTTGATAGTTGAGGCAGAATGGTTTGGGTGGTGTAGGGGTGGGGGGTATCAGGCATCTAGAGAGAGATAATTTTTAGTGACTACTCATAATTATTTTCTTTCCTGAAGTCACAATATGGATACTACTACTTGTAATTATTTTAGAATTCAACATTCATGTTTATGTAATATCAGTTGCTGTATCAAGTGCCTTGTGTCCTTTATAGCCCCCACATATTTCTATTCATAATTTTAATCGTATTCTTCATCAATGTTTTTACTAGGTAATTAGGTTACTTGAGAGGTTATTTTAATCAAGGTGATTTTCGTTGAAGGACTTCTTTGTTATTTGTTAAATTTCTAGATGGCTGCGACGGGAGTTTTACCTCATTGACAAGGCTGGGAGTGATGTGTAAGTATATAACAATACCGTATTTATCCAGCAATAAGCCCATGCCCATAATACGCCCACCCATATATATTGCAGTTCAGTGGAAATGCCAAGAAATGGTATTTCATCGTCCTGCAATAACTCCATCGCCCTAGTTTGAGCTAGAAATGATGTGTCGGCTCCTGAGCTTATTGCAAAATTTAAACAATCATGAAATAAGTGTCACAAAAATAGTCATTGAGGACAGAATAACGACATCCAGGGCCCTTATTCATGAAACCCTTCTCATATGCTCAAGCATAATTACTGTGCTCAAGCCAGCTTTCTTGAAACCTGCTCTTGAGCCGTATTCATGAAACCGTTCTTATGCTCTAAGTCTGATTTTGTGCTCAAGCCTAATTTCTTACTCCCGTGATAATTTTTTGAAAAATAAAATTTCGTCAATGATTTGGAAGAATTATAGAAAGTTTTAGGGCTGAATACATCTTTGATATTTAACCTTGACTTTTTGACCGTGAAACATGATTTTAAACCAGCAACAAAAAAAAAACATTTACAATTTTGTTTTGATTAATTTATCACTGACCCAGGAAGTTAGGCTTGAGCAGGGATTTGGGTTTGAGCATAAGAACAATTTTGTGAAAATGGGCCATACTTTTTGAATTTTAAAGAATACACTAGGTATACCGTACTTTTTTTTGCTCTTTTTAAACATGTTCTTGGTTTTCTTGTATGTAATCTAGA
>JAULCA010330459.1:0-12545 GCA_032360845.1 Crassadoma gigantea
ATGTTTCAAAAATGGCACCTGAAATCCTTCAAAATCCATCTCGGTAAAAATATTTGTATCGCAAGTTGAAAAAGTTGTGAACGTTGAGGAATGTTGGCGTAAACCGGAAGTTTACATGCTTCGATTTTCGTTTCCATGGGAACTCTTTCCTACCCACACATGGGAGTTTCTTATAACCCGAAACAAAGCTATTCCCAAAGGTCACATTCCGTTGTATGGAGTTGGTTTTTAACGAGCTGTAGTTCATCAGCCTGTCGTTGGATCTCGATTTGAAGGGGGGAAACAGCCGTGTTAATTTTACGTTCGATAACGTCGTTGACGTTCTTGGACACGAGTTCATTAACGGTTGCTTCAATTTGAGGCTTTGCACGTTCCACTAGAATGTTTTCAATCGATATTGTTACAATAGAAGCACCTGCAGCTACTAACATGTTAACAAGTTTATTGAGGAATTCTGTAGAGTACAAGGTGTATAAAATTTGACTCAGCCCGGGACTGGAGCTTAGGGCATCATATCTAGATACGTCATCAGTTTTAGAAGTCGGCGTATTCTCACCAGTGGACCGTTTGGGTAATGACACATGTTCATCATGGGAAAGGGGGCTACACAACCCTTTAAGGTAATGCTGTTCAGACGACATCTTTTGTACATTTAACATGAAATATCCACAACTACACCTTTTTAACGTCGCTCTCAGGTGTCCACGTGTTGAAGGATTTATGCTACCCCTTCCATTTAACTAGTACTTCTTTACGGCGTTGTCTAACTCGATGTTTTACTATTTTGTCTATTTTATAAGTAGTCTCCTCGTCAACTCGAGCCTTGTGTAGTTCATTTTGATAAAACTTACAGATGATCAATTGATTGTTATAATATATGATTGTGTAGACTGGAATTCGCTCCTTCATGTTTCTTCAAACTACCATAAGTAGTTCGATTGTCCATCTCTCATCGTACTCACGCGAGAACACATTGCTGAGATAACCAATTCTAACCTTATCACCTATCTTAAATGTATATGGAACGTTATTTTGCTTATCGTGTTTGGTTTGGGGTTTCAGTTTGGAATTATTTCCATAATTGAGTTTCCACAGGCGTACATTATCTGATTCGGAAATAGTCACAGGGGCTTTTATAATACTTCTATGGTATGTATGATTGTAGCTATCTGTTACAGAGTCAAGGTCATACGCCCATCGATGAGATTGTCGAAATGTCATAATCCGTTTTAATTTCATTTTAATAGTTTTAATGTTTCTTTCAGCCATTGCGCAATGAACCTGATTAGAGATTGAAAAAACTATGTGGTTTTGATTGAATAATATTGTTACGTACTTGTTAACAAATTCAGTCCCTTTGTCACTACGAATTTTTTCGGGTGACGTGTTCTCATTGAATAAAGTTCTCAGTATCTTTTCGTGACCAGTCTTTGTTTTCAATTTTACGGTCCATACAAACCTAGAACACGTATCGATAACTAGTAAACAATAAGGAAAACCGTCATTCCACTCACGTAGTGAGTACATATTGGCTGTATCCCTCTCACATTGATAGTGAAGATATGGTGTCACGGTTTTACTTCTGGTATATTTTCTGCGTATTTGTTGGTGAACCGAATATGATTCTTGTTTTTGTAGCTATTTGGACAACTTAGCTCTATCTAAGACAAACTTACCTTCTTTACGTACTATTTGATATAGCTTGTCTAATCCGGCAAACGATGTGGGGCGTTTCGAGTCAAACTAAATACTATCCAAGTATCGCTCATACGGCAAAAGCATTACAATAGTTCAATCCAAATGTTATGTTTCTTCGAGGTTTTTTTCAGGCGGAATACCGGGATGTATACCGAAAGGTTTTCTTTTACGTTCTGTGAATGTTTTTACATAGTCATCACTTCAATATTGTATAGATAAGCGCCGATTTGAATTATAAATTAAACTCAGTGGTACATTTGTTTTTGAGAGCACTAGATAAAACCAATCTATTTCAATAGGTTTGAATGATACGTACTCCTTCACTGCATCTTTCAATATATCAATAATATAAGACCGCGGAATGATATCACCATCGATGATAAGTACACCTTTTCTTATTCCACCTTATTAAGCTTCTCTCACGTAAATGATGTATCAAGGCCTTTAGACACCTTGGACTACAAGCTTACTGCAAATGAAACGGACAAACAGCAAGTGAAAGACTACTGTGCTGTTCCTTTCTCTTTGAGGTGTAATGAACAGTACGCTAAATACTTTCAAGACGTAATACATGAAAGAGTGCTTCAAATACCGACAAAGTTTAAAGAAGCAGTAGAACTATACTCTGTTTTGACTTCATCGTGGTGTACAGAGTCAAAGACAGCATACAGACACGTTACTTATATATATCAAATAATTGTCAAGAATTGAGTAAATTGTTCCTTTCTTGGATTGCCAAGAAATTCAGTTTGCATAGTTTGATGGTTTAAGAACTTGTCTTTGGAAATGTTTGTGCAAGTGCAACTATGTCTTTGTATGTATTACCAAATAGTAAGGGTGCAATCATCTGTATGTGTGAGTTACGTTCATTGTAATTAATTTCCCCTGTTTTTTATTCGCCGCAATATTTGTAACATATTAAAAAATAGTAATGGAATTGGTAAGATTTGACAAAAGCTCAAGACAGAAATATAATAACAATTGTTATTTCCATTTTTGTAATTTGTGAACAAAATTCCGAAAGTATCATGCAGTTTGCAGGAATCACAAAACTTTCAATATGATGTCTTCGTGACAAGGATAATAAAAACAATATTTCAGCTTGCAGCTGAATACGTCCTGAAGTATTTCTACATATTTTTTACCGTTAGATAGAATAACAAGGCCCAACGTTTGTAGTCTGATGAACATGTATGATATACTTTGATTAAAAGCAATATCGATGTGCAATTAAGGAAAGCGGGAATCCCATCATATATTTCTTGAATTAACATAGTTGCTTCATTTACTTGAAAGTGATGAAGAGTTCGTGCATCAGATATTAAAACAGAGTATATTATTTCAACAACATAGCTAAAAAAATATGAAAAGTTACCGATTGTAATGGTAGTATTTAAAACAGTTTACAAAATTACCCGTAATCAGCAAATAACCCTGCTACACGCATGCATAAAAGATTGTATAGAACTAAGTTATTTTCTACATATCAACCGATCTGAGGCCATGCATTGATAGAGCATGCAGTGGTGTTTTATATACCATACCATATACCTGCGCAGTAAAGTTAAAAGAAAACAGTCAATATATATATTTTGACCAATCAAAAGCGACCAAATTGTAGCCATTATGTCGGATAAGAAAACAGAATCAACAGTATTGAACGCAGTACCATTATACATATACAAAACAAAATTTGAAAGAAATCGGCCAATACCTCAATTTTAAGCATTCTTAGGCCTAGGCAGCCATGATTAAAAAAGGTCATGTGCATACCGCTTACACTTCTGTATGACATATACTTTCATAGTAAGTACAATAATTGACGTAAAAATACGAGAATCGATCAATGTAAGTTGAGAAACGCAAATATCATTATGAAATTTGAATATTATTTCTGTTTAATGATTTGAGAAAATGCAATAACGAATAAAAGTCACAATTACATTTGCTGTCTATCGGCTGTTGATTGTTCTCCCATTATCCTCTAAATAAAATGTGCAGAACCACGGAAAAAGAATTGCCTTTGTCTGAAATTGATAAGAAAAGAAAACAACTGATGTGTCGACAACCTTTTGGTTAATAGCGTCACTACTATTTAACTCCACGAATCATGGTATGGCTGCCATTGCAATCGCTTAAAAAACGACTTCGGGCGTACTGTCTGATGACGGACCACGACCCAATCAAATAATCCACAATAAGTTAATGATTGGATAAAAATGTCTACTTCGACATAAGACTTTTTATATATCAAATGATAATCATCATCGTGTGTGAGATGCATTCATATTTCAATTACATGAAAGTTTTTTTACTTCATAACAACTCGCCACAAGGCATGACATAAGGAGGTGAACTTAATATGGATGAAAAATTGAAACTAAACAACCAAAACAAAAGTTAATATGCAAGGTTCCACTTTTGTGATCATTTAACAACTCCAACATATACTCATACTAATATTTGAAAATTAATCACATATTAAGATTTTGATGGGATACAATTGTTATTTTCTATTGATACAATGCCTTTTTTATTAAGAATTCTAACCAAGAGGCACATTTTGAAAATTCTGCAAATCTAGTAGATATTAATTTTATTGCAAATATTGGTAGGCCTGGTTGTCAGGCTAGTGGGCATTGTACATTACCAATCCAAAACAACTTCACAATTTTACCAGGAATGAAGAGGGGCGAATTAATATGGCTTAAGTGCCTACTGAACTTTTTCCTAAACATATGTTAGCTATGTACTGAAACCAAACAATGATAATATAACTGAATTTCTTCCTTATTCTCCCTATCAGAATCATCTGCAATACATACCTCACTAATATCAAACACACTATCATCCAGTTGTAAATTGCTGTTGAGTTTATCCTTCTGTTGACTTTTTATTTTCGCATACAGAGGAAAGAGCAGAAATAATGTAAGAAATTTCAGGATGGTAACGGTCCCGTGCAACTTTCAGAAAGTGATCTGCTCAGTCTTGCCGGTCTATTGAACCATCCAGTAGAAATTGTCTTCAACATTTTGTAAAAGTAGATATGGTTGGTCGAACTCCACAATATTGTCTTCATTAAGTACCTAATGACAAACAGTGAAACATTTTTTTTTTACATTTCCTATATCTGTGTATATAAAGGACTTGTAATATTGGAGATAAAGACACATGACACCTTAATGTGACACACCTATCCTTTCTATAAGAGTTATACACTAGAAATAACGTAAAATACATTTAGTTGACGATATTACAGACGAGTATTTATTAATTCATGATATGTAAGAGATGTCGTAGGATATTGTTTGGGAAGTCAATGTTGTCATCCAGCAGGCATTCATATTGCCTATCAATGGTATCATATAACAGTTTAAGGCTAAAATCAATTTGTAAACCAATGTAAAAACTGTTTTAACACATACATATATCTCGTATCAAACAACATTTTAATCATGATGTCAATTTGGCTTCAGAACAAGATACTCCACGGTAAATAAAAACCTTGAAATATAGATACTCAAAAGACAGAAAGAAGTTAGAATCTGAAATATGTTTTAAGGATGTACTCCTCTGAAGCTAACTGTAAAGAAAAATACGAGCAAACACTTCTAAAACTTAAATCAATGATTTCAAACACTTTCAAAAGCAAGCATGTACCTGCAAAATGAGTAAAATATTGATATATATATTATTTGCTGAAAGTTTAAATAGTTTTATAAACGTTATCAATTCGGCAGCTTTCTGATGATCTTAAATGTCTTGCACTGTATGCAAAGTTGCAAGTTTGCATTTTTTGACATACTAAGTAGCTTACCATAACAAAAAGTGTCATTACATCGTAATTTGCACAAGAATGGAAAATGATACGACATTGGTATTTCATTTCACATTTGTTCCAAAGATTTAAATTGCACAACTACTTAATACAATCGTACATTTTACAAAATACTGAAAACGAGCGTTTTTTACTTAAAATCTTAGGGCAAACAGGCAGACATGCAGACAGACAGATGCACGGATGGACGGAATTCGCCTATATATAGCCCGATATGTAATACTATAAGACTATTTCATGCACAGGGGTGTAGGATAGGAACATTTTACCCGAGTGATTTTCAAATTCGGCAAAACCCGATGCTTTGCCGTTTTTTTTGCCAAATATGAAAACCCCATGAAAGAGTATCTATCTCCCATTTCAACCACCAGAATCAGCTCAGAAACCATCAAAATGCGTATGGACTGACCACCATTTTGAAAATGTAAATTTTTCCCCGGATTTTTTTTGGCGAAAACGAATCAGCCAGCCAGATTAAGCATATCCCATATCTGCAAACATATGTTTGCGCATACAAATTAATCTTAGCTTTTTTATATGTACGGTAGATATATCTTAAAAGGTTTTAATTTCATCAAATGGCCTTTTCCGCATTGCGGCATCGGATAATTCAGAATTCATGACGTCACGTCATTGTTGAACCATTGTAATGTCACGCCCATGTAAGATAGACTTAGCAAGCATGGCAAGCTTACATGGCCAGCGCTATCTTACATGACCAGATATGAGAGAAAGATATATAAATAATTTCTGAGAGGACATCCTTAATAATTAAAGTACAATTTTTTTTATCAAAGTGAGTATCATTAAGTTTTCTCACTTGATATCAAACCTCAAGCCGTTCTGAATTCAGCGCCGTTTGCCGAATATCATATTGGCCTTAAATGTTTGGTAGTTATTTGTTGCCTGCAAACGCAAAACCATGGCACAAGTGTTTGCTTAAAGATAGAGCCCCTCAGTAAACTCCAATGATGGCTCTGGCTGGAAGCCAAGAGGCGGAACCACGTCTGCCCCTGTTGCAAACACAAGCAAGTCTTTCAAAGTGAGTTCATCTTCTCCATCTGTAAATACAACGAACAGACATGCTAGTGAGGATAAAATAAATATTGCAGAAGATTTCAGATTTCCAATAATGAATTTTAAGCTATTTAAGGTATGGAATGTTTGGGAAAGCCGGATTATGATGAGGTGACAGTAGATGTTTACCGTATTATATGGTACTTGATTCACTTAAGTCTCCGCATAAGAATTGAATAAACTTTCATCAGTTTTACCTGTTTTTTAATAGCATTTCATACGTTTCCGCCTCATACCTCAAATCGTTTCTGCGTTGTGTTATGTACGGTTGCACTTATTTGTTTTTGCACATGATTGTGTGCGTTTATTAACATAAAGTTGTTGCTCATAATGGATCCTTGTAAAAAGAAAACCTCTAAAAATATATTCTTTTTTTTATTTTACCGTTGTAAAAGCATGTATTACGACGAATATCGTTAATTGAATATGAGTTTTCAATAAAAATAATTATGAAAACATTAATTCTTTTGCGTAACGTCACTGATTATTAATACTTCGTAGATAAATGTTTACCTACTAAATCCATAAAGAAGTCTCTCCAGTATGACACAATTCTTGTTTGTATCATGTGTTTGTTGCTCCCTGATTCAGAGAAGGCCACTTTATAAAACACCGCCTCTACCATTTCTGCAGTGAGGTTCTGGTCAGGAGCATGTATAAACAATTCTTCCATGCATTTGGGGTGGGCCATGATCACATTTAGGACCCCAAGTGCCTGTAGACCCCTATTCAATCTGCAAATGAACGATGCAATACCAGTTATTTGTTGCCTGCAAACGCAAAACCATGGCACAAGTTTCTGCTTAAGGATAGAGCTCCTCAGTATCGAATGCTGACTCTGGCTGGAAGCCAAGAGGCGGAGCCACGTCTGTGCCTGTTGCAAACACAACCAATTCTTTCAAAGTGAGTTTATCTTCTCCATCTGTATATTCAACGAACAGACATTCTAGTGAGGATAAAATAAATATTGAAGAAGATTTCAGATTTACAATAATGAATTTTAAGCTATTTAAGGTATGGAATGTTTGGGAAAGCCGGATTGTGTTGAGGTGACAGTAGAGGTATACTGTGTTATATGGTAATTGAGTCACTTAAGTCGCCGCATAAGAATTGAATAAACTTTAATCAGTTTTACCTGTTTTTTTAATAGCATTTCATAGTTGTCCGCCTAATATCTCAAATCTTCACTGCGCTGTGTTAAGTACGTTTGAACTTATTTGTTCGTGCACATGATTGTGTGCGTTTATTAACATAAAGTTGTTGCTCATAATGGATCATTGTAAAAAGGAAACCTCTAAAAATTAATTTTTTTTTTCCATTGTGAAAGCATGTATTACGACGAATATCGTTAATTGAATATGAGTTTTCAATAAAAATAATTATGAAAACATTAATTCTTTTGCGTAACGTCACTGATTATTAATATTTCGTACATAAATGTTTACCTTCTAAATCCATAAAGAAGTCTCCCCAGTATGAAACAATTCTTGTTTGTATCATGTGTTGGTTGCTCCCTGATTCATAGAAGGCCACTTTATAAAACACCGCCTCTACCACTTCTGCAGCGAGGTTCTGGTCTTGAGCATGTATAAACAATTCCTCCATGCACTTGGGGTTGGCCATGATCTCATCTAGGACCCCAAGTGCCTGTAGACCCTTCTTCAATCTGCAAATGAACGATGCAATACCAGTTATTTTGGAATCTGTCTCTTTTATGGCAATGCTTGATTGTTATTGAAGGCGAATTTACAGCGAATAACATAAAACGAGTAATAGTTCTCAAGGATATGTCAGTGACAGGTTGATACTGCTTGTTTTAAAGTACAGTTGTGTGATAGCACAATGCATTAAAGTAATCGTTTGGCTCATCGTGTAAACGATACCGCTTACCTTCTTTCGACAGAAATGGTAATATACGCCGACTTGTAATGCTTATTTGATAAATGTTAAATGAAGACAATAACGGAAATTACAGTTTATAATTTAAGAAAGAAGTGTAAACTGCCAGTTTTCTATGTACATTTTCATTGGTTCAAAGATAATAATGACGTCATGTTTTTGACGATTTCAGTGATAACATCCTCTTAATTTGATATATATAATAATTAACGTACGGAAACAACAATATATCGCAACTTATTGCAAGGATCATGCATTTGTTACAAAGCAAAATGGATCACACATGCGAATTTATCACTACATTACATACTGATCGGTACAGGCACTAACTCTTGTTAGTACGAAGAACTCTACCAGGTCCTGCGCCAATCTTTCTTTATCTTTTGCATGGAACACTGGTCGGGTGCATCCAGCAACCGTTATCAACGTTTGCATCCCATCTAGTTGCTTATGGATTTCCTGTAGTGACTCGGCATTGATGAGCCGAAGTACAATTTTTTTTCTCTTTTTCGTGTGTGTGTGAGATAGAGCTGTCCATGTCACATTCCATTTCACGTGACTTAGCGTCACGAATTTTGCTAACACCATTACTGCAATGTGAAAAAGGTGACTTGATGATCTTTTACTGTATATTTATCGTACAATGTTTGGGAGATGTGATCATTTTGTTTGAAATATGGGATTTGCTTATTATCGCTGATGAATTCGTCATTGTCAAAACAGCTCAGTGGAAAGATTGATATTTTCAAACTGATAGCCAGTCCAAATGAATGTTCATAGTTTCTGACTTTATTTCAAAGTCCCCCAAACGAAGTCGGGTATTATTGGTTTTACTCCGTTTCTTAGTATTAAGTCACCCCAGACGAAGTCGGGGAGACTACTTATTGATCCGTTTCTTACTTATTCTTATTTAGTCACCCCAGACGAAGTTTCCGCTCTTAATATCAGAGATTCGGGGATACTTTGTGTATATAATCAGTATGATGTCTAGTTGTGTATCCTACTCTTATTTTCCCGCATGACGGAAATTGACAGAACATAATAAAACTCGGTTAAAGTGATGATAACATCAAATCGGTAATATTCGACAAAAAATGTTTTACTTTGCTTTTAAAATGGCGGCCAAATGCAGGCTTCTGATTGATCGAAAATTAAATAACTTCCAAGTTTGATGATTTTTTTATTTAGGTGCGATATGGCACTACGAACACAAGTGCGGTGTGCGATTTTGGAAAAATAAGAAGCAAAATGGCTGACATTTTCTGGCCTCTGATTGGTCGGAACTTGAAAATTTTACACAAATTTAGTGTTAACATTGTATGTGTAAAACTGCATTGTGATCCATTTTTTCTGATGCATCTTTGCGACTATGGGGACAGTTTTTGGGATGTCTGAAATGATACACGGTTACCATTTATACATGTTGTAGTTGAAATGAGAGAAAAACACTCTTTAATGCTCAATGGTGTTGGAAAGGGAACTTCCACTCGAAGGATTTTCAGATTTAGCGAAAAATTTGGCAAAGCCTCGGGTTTTAAATAAAATCCAAAATTCCTTGATTGGAAGTTCCAATCTTTCACTCGTGGACTTTGAAGAGTCTTAAATCTTTTGCTTCTGTAGTATTTATGTGGAAATGAATGACATTTTTCTATACAATAACTGTTTTGAATACCTTTCCAGGCAATTTTTCTCTCTTTTTTTTAAGAAAAGATATATAACTTTGTCGATTATTGATATTATGTACAGATAAAATAGACTGGCATTTTCAATAATCAATCTATTCAGATACAAAAAGTAACTGCTGTTGAAGTAATGCTTAATTATATCAACCTTTAAAATACCTGAAAGCAGCGGAATATCAGTAAAAAAATTTGCAATGCAATGTTTTCAAAGAAATGTGATAACCTATGTTAAACAATGCAGTAGCCTATCCTGCACTTAGCACGTAATTGTTTTACTAACCTTCTGTATTTGATTTCGGACATCCGGGTCGTTGAAGTCTTCGATGCCCACGGACGGCCGACTCTGATGCAGTGACGAATACAGCAGGCGCGACATAAATCGAGTAGGGGGCCCTCTGTGAAAAATAGAAATTGCCATCATAGTAGCCGCATGTTTGTATAATCCATCACGGAGAGCTGAACAATATATAGAAAGGATAATTTCAGCTTGGGAAGATACGACCAACTAAAGGATTTAACCGTAGATCACTAATAAAGGTAAAATGGGGACTTAGACCATGATTTAAGGATGGGTAAACATCGTCTGATTCATCATCTTTAGACGAGCTGTACATGACAATACCAGTTACTTCGTCAATCTGATTAAGGGCAACATTCCCTACTTGCATATATACACAACTAAACGTATAAATATAGTATCATCGAATGATATCAAGATGGCGACAATTCAAGTTGTCTGTAATTTAAACCAGAATATTTGTAAATCATGAGGTTGTGTTTTGTTGCGAATTAAAGTACAAATAACACTGTCATTACATTATATGAGAAGGTACTCGAGTTACAACTGGTAAATTTGAAATTAGCATGTTTTCTGACGAGGACAGTCCAATTTTCCTCAACATATCTCTTCGTTGAAAAATGTTTTCAATGTATACGTCATTACTTGGTATATGAACGCATTTTCTATTCATTTTAATTTAAAAAATAAATTTATCCGGCTTACCTCGGTTCAACAGTTCTATCTTATCATTCATTTGATCAGATGATTAGCTTTATTGGAGATAACTGATAATTTTTAACATTAACTGTGTATTTTGTAACGAAATGCAATTTGGTGCACTGAAGGGATTTTCATTAAACAATGGAGCCGAGTTTCGTCTTTTACTTCTCGAATATTTCCGTGTTATCTTTGCTTTGTTTATATATTTATTTAACTTTTGAGTAATGTTAATGTTCTTTAATTTTTGTTTGTGTTCCTTTCCTCCTTTTTTCTCTGTTTTTCTAATTCTAGTAGTTGTTTTTGCATTGAAGCACGGGTTGAAATTCTTCCTTTTAATCGCTCGTCTGCAGCCGTCGAGGACATCATTTCTGTTGATGTTGAACATGGATGGTGTCCCTTCCGTGTTGATTTTTTACCTTAGCCGCACTAAAATTTCTATAAAAAAAGGTTCCTCGCTGCAATAGAAACTCATGCAATGAATAAAGGTTATTGTAACTAATTTCAAATCTATACATGAAAACAAGACTTGCCATTATTTAGTAAATGTGAAACAGCATTTGAGCTATAGACAGCATTTACAAAGGATGGGAATCCGTTACAGGGACAAAGAATATGTAATCACACAGACAAAAGATGAATGTTAAACCGGTAACCTAGGCTCATGCCATATCACATACTATTGTGAGAGGTGAAAAACAGTTTTTGATTGATTGATTGACGTGCACGTACAGATTAATATAAACTAAAATGGTATGGGGTCACTGCCCGACGACGCAGGTTTTCTCTATACTCTAGTTTTCACACACATTTACGGTTCCCTGCGCGCTGAAATCTTGGCCAACTTGTTTCATACTTATTGTAAAATAAAAAAAAAGGTGAAGCATTTACTTCGCATTATTTTCTACTTCAAATGTATCGTTCCTAGCTCATGCATATTGAAACGGAAATTTTAATACTTTATAATATTTCAATTCTGTCTAACTTAGGTCGTTAAGTTCATTCCGTTAGTCATTTCCCGTGTTCCGTTACTCATACGTTCATTCCAGTCTGCTTTTGAAGGTTATAAAAATGTTTCGTTTCGTTCCAATGCTAAAGTTATTGTCGTTTCGTTTTCATTCCGTTCAATATTTCAACATTTCGTCGTTCCAAGTATGAATATCATCAAAAACACCAGTTAAATAATGTCAATGACATGCATTTTTCTCTCTTTTCCCCAAATTTCACTATGTCCTGTTTCAAATTTGCAGTATTATTTAGGATTCCAATCTACTTCTCTTACGATAGTGTAATTCTCTTTCCTTCTGCGATTCGCAAATGCAAAGATTCAGGGTTTACTATATATTCGCCATTT
>JAULCA010330570.1:0-12544 GCA_032360845.1 Crassadoma gigantea
GAACGCTCAACTTATGGCCAAAAGTGAGGCATTGTCAAGGGAGACATAAGGAAGAAGAAAGTTGTTTAGAAAGAAGAAAAAAGATAAGATCCCATACTTAGTCGCCTCTTATGATCATGCAATGGGGGCAGCAGGGACAGTTCTTACGCCCTACCTGCAGGGACAAGTGTTTTCGGAGGCTGCGATTTGTTTGCGTTTGTCTCCTGGTGATAGCGTGAAACTGATGCCAACTTTATAGTGCTTCCTCACTGAAACATACTGCCACAGTCGCCCAGCAGTTATTTGTGTAGATATTTTATACGCAGAAACGTTAGAGATGATTGTTTTGAAATATAATGACATTTTACCATTTAGGAAACAATGTGTTAAGTAATGCGCAGTTAAAATTATGTTTGTTCTGTGCCGTATGTCGACACTTGCCTTAAAACTAAATAAAATTGATGTAAAACATTTATTCAAGAAATTAATCATTTAACATTCCACGGTAGCAATACATTTTGCTTGAAAGTCAAGCTTCTGAGCACAAGTTGCCAAAATTAATATGTCACCAAGTAAAATTAATAATTTGTTTCTATTTCACCAGCAACTAGTGTTTGGAATCATTTTTTTACAAAGCTGTTAAAAAGACGTTTAACAAAATGGAAGAAATAAAACCAAAGTTATTTTTGTTCATTTAGCTACAGGGAAGTTTGATGGTGTCCGGTCTGGTAACGGAAGTGTTCCTTGGTGGGAGTGGCCTTCTGGGATACCTGGTGAAACTGGTTGGCCCTATCACAGTTTGTGTTGCGATAATGTCTATTGGATTGTCCGTGTACCCCATCTCTTTATTCTACTGCAGCACGTGCCCTCCGATCGCTGTCCTGTAAGTTGTATGACGATAGCATTATTCTTCCCAGCGTTTATTAAATGTTCTTTTCTGCAACTTTGATGTCTTGCTGTGTCCTGAAAAAAAACTCTTCAAATGTTTATAATTGAACGCAATCACATGGTACATGTTCCTTGGACTGTTGATCGAAGAGAAACATGTTTATTCTGGAGTGACGTTACCTAGTTCTTGAAATAATGTCAGTTGCCAGCTTGCCTCTTCTACGGATTGCTAGTTAGTTAGTTATTATTGGAAACTTAACGGCCAATCAACTCAAAACAGGCCAATCAAAGGTAGATAAAATTTGAAACATAAAAAATGACGTCAAACAAACCAAATGGATAAAAAGACAAAAGTCAACAATAAAAGCAAGCATGGCTATTGTGTCGAAAGACAAAACAATATAAATCCAAATTCATCTAAAGTACTTTTGAAACAGGTGAGGGGGGCGGGTGCGTAAACAAATTAATTACATTACTCCAATAGTTAATAGGAGTACTGGTAAAGTTCAAATTTAATGATGAGTTAAGTGAGTCTGTTATGAGCCGATCTGCACTATGATTTATTGCATTGTTCTCGATGTTTCTTATTTCTATAGCGGTACACTTACCATGAGTTTGTGTATTATGTACCTCAAAGACATATTTGTACCAATACCCACAATACATTGCGACAAAAAGGATGCGAATACATTAGAGCCGAAGAAGAGAACAAAGTTGCCATTTTGCCAGGTATTTCCGGTAGGTTTTTTTATTTTATAATGAAATCAAACAATATGATATTCCGCTTTAAGACGCAGCAATGTTAAATACATATCCTGTTGAGGGAACATTTCTTCATCTCGTTTTTTCATGTCTCATTACCCCGGATAAAATAATATGAAGACGTAATGTTTTTGCAGACTTTCTATACAAGATTTTTAATAATTTGTGTTATAAAATGCGTCATTGCGTCACTGATTTCTGTGTTTCACCTGCTAACGTCAGAATTTTTTATTTTGCTGTCATGAATGGCATTGATTTTTTAACGTCATTTTCATGTAGTTGCCGTTATCATTCTGATGGTATGTTGACATCACTATTTGTGGTTATTAGATAATTATCACAGTGATTGTTTCGTGGGCGCTGTGTTGGGTTCTGACCTTGACAGGGGTGTTTCCCGATGACCCTAATAACCTCGGATATCGTGCCCGGACAGACGCCCGTGGAGACCTGATATCCCTGTCTCCATGGTTCTTCTTCCCTTATCCAGGTAAAACCAAAACAAAATTGGTCATATTTTGTTAAACGTCCTATCAACAGATAAAATAATTAAAGACGTTCCACTATGTATGTAATGTATGCAAGCTTGTGTATGTGTTCTGGATATAGGGGTAGGGTTATAATGCCGACTTTAAAGAGCTACCAAACTAAAATACCTTGCCGAAACTACCCATCACAGTAGTCCTATTATCAACAATATTTGGCCACGAAAAACGTTTTTGGCTTTCCATATACAGCAGAAACAATTGAAAGGGATCGTCGCCTCGTTCAGTATGTTGTTGTACAAACGTACATAAACTATTGGAAATAAATGCATCCGTTATTTCTATGTGTCATCTGAAGGTCGATGTGGTTCTATTTTCACTTCTCGGGTTTATATTACAGAATGTGACATTATTTGGATTTGACCTAGATTAACATGTGTGGCGTCGTCGATAAGCAGAAAACGCTTGGTCTTCTTTTCCTTGTACTATTTCAAGGTCTTCATATTTAGCCCCAGTTGTATCGATTTTAACTGTTAAGTATGGTTTTGTTTAAAATTTGGTAAATTCGTGTTTATTGAATAGAGTCATCTTCTCATAAATTAATGAGATACAACAATGCCTTGACTGCCAGTTACTGTACTCTTACGTTCACTTACACTCCAAAACGTACGAGTCGATGGAGTTTTCCATTATTCGCCCACCATGTTTGATCATCTAGTAAAAACCTAGGACCTAATTCATTGTTTTATGCCCCCGCCATAAAATGAGGGATATATAGTGTTGCCCGTGTCCGTCCCGTTACGTCGGGTCCCATCGCCTCCTGTCCCATCCCGTCCATGATGCTGCCTCAATATATTATGGAGATGGCAATAACATAGAGAAAAAACATATGATTATTAAAATCAACTTTAGGTATAGTACCTTGTGTGTTTGCATGTTTCAGGGTATCAAGATCAAAGTGGTTGTTACGTTTTATAGAACACTGAAATTTAGAACACTGAAACTAATTTCACATAGCAGCGGGGGCATTCATATCTTACAGACAATTTCCTGTTTTTACTTTGAGTTTTCTGTTTACACATATTGTACCAAAAATATGTTTATAATTAAAATTAGATATCAAATTTGCATACCTTTGTTAGTAAGTTCTAGAAGTGAAGAATCACATGCAACAACCCTAACGACAATTCACAATAACGGCAACTCCAATGTGTACAAACTACAAAACAACACTATGACGTCATTGGCAGGTCAATTTGGTCCTCTCCGTTTCAACACAGCGGTGTTTATAGGGTTTGTGAGTTCCTATCTGTCCTCTACCGTGGAGTCCATTGGGGATTACATGGCTATCTCCAGGGCAACGGGGACCTTCCCTCCACCACGTCACGCAATCAACAGGGGCATTCTGACAGAGGGAGTCATGGGGATTGTGGCGGGGGCCCTAGGGACCGGACACGCTACCACTTCATACAGTCAAAACGTTGTTGTCATCAGGCTAACACAGGTAAATGGAAAACACATAAAAAGACAATCATAATTCATGCATGTGTTTAACAAAGGCTTGTATTCAATGCAAAATAAAACGATTGCAAACAAAGAATTCCATTACCATTTTCCTCCGGTACACCTATGGCTTTGATAGATAAATGCAGAACGGATCTTTTAAGCGGCAATGTCCGAGTATAAAAGTCCACGGGGTCTTGGACGTTAAGTTCGGGAACTGAAGTCCGTACATCATATTTCTAAAGCTCCTTTTTTCCCATGAACGGTAAAAGCGTGACCCATTCGTGCTACAAAAATATATCCTACTCCACAAAGTAAAGCCGCATTTACCAAAACCTACACAGTAATTTGCAGAGCAGTCCTGAATATGACAAAGAATAATTAAGAAAAACGTGTATATCATGCTTAAACTATCGTTAGTGTAAACCTACCAATAATTTGTTAATACTTTTACATAGGTTGCTAGTCGGAGTGTAATGGTTCTGGCAGGCGTAATGTGCATGATCTTCGGAATTATTGGAAAACTTGGCGCAGTGATGGCTTCAGTTCCGGATCCGATTATTGGAGGGGTATCAGTAGTCACTTTTGGTTTACTGGTATCTATAGGGCTGTCATCGCTACAGAGGGTAAACCTATCATCCACTCGGAACCTTGCGGTACTTGGTACATCTCTCTATGTAGGATTGGTCACTTCCCAATGGTTGAAACGCAATAATAACAGCATTAATACAGGTACGTGCGTTGCGGATTTCCTCGCTTGTTGATAGTAAGGTATGATTACTTTGTGGGTTATACTTCCTGTTTATTGTCTGTACACAGGTTATCCCTCCTTAGATCAGGTACTAAAGCTGATTCTCGGGACTCAGATGTTTGTGGCTGGACTTACGTCCATCATCTTGGATAACACTGTTAGAGGTAGGTAAAACAATGCTACCGTTATTGCTAATTTGCCAGGTGTTCCTTTGCTAATCATGATATGGATATTAGTCTCAACTCTAAATTTCACATGATTGTGATGTCATAAAATGACGTATGTTTAAGAAATAATTAAAAGGAATAATTCTTTCTTTTGAAGTTTATTTTTGCCTCTCTGTTATCTTGATCTTCATTTTGCATGACGTGAAGTTACTTAACTTTGAAACGATTAGTCATTTTGCCATGTTGCTAAATATTTGACGTCGAAAAAGTAAGTCCTACATAACGAAGTTTAGATTGTGCTCCAACCCGCATGCATCCATAAAATATCCACTGATGCAGTGTATACATTCCGATGACGTCACGTTGTTGACACTGTTCTAGGCTTTTTCATGGGCTATTCTTTCGGCTGTATTTGGTATATTTCAACGCGCGTGTTTATTTTATAATAATGAACCTGATGTAGTTATGTTGATAAAAGTCTAGCGAAACAAAACATTTTGCAAATTAACGTTCGTTATACTTAATTGACTGCGCTATTCAATTATGTGCATATATCATTTAGTGGATTTAATTATTATCAGACCGTCATGTGTATCAAATATTCTTCAATATTTGTTGTCACTATATTATTGAACGAACTTATCTTCCGCCAATGTATATATTTCGATGATATTTGTCAAAATAACGCCAATTATATATATTCTCAATTTATACAATGTAATCAGTTAACTCAATCTAATATTTGCCTATATATGTAAATGTTACACTAATAAATTCTCCGCGAATAATACCATTCTTATAAAATGCTAAAAAATATGTTAAAGGATTGGGTCTTAATCTTGCGTTGAGAGATTCCGGGAAGTGATGAATATTGTCGTCCGACAAAGTTTTTCTTTAAAACATTAACATGTGAAATAATAAACATCTTCCCGTTTATACCAAAAGTGTTCAAATCTTTGGATTCATACAAAATGTATTCAATCATTGCATGACCATCATACAGCCTTATAAGCTGATATTTCAATTCAACAATATTGTATTAAAGTGAAAACAATAAACATATGTTAGAAGTCATATTTAATAGAAATTGATTCAACATTAAATCATGCTTTTCACACGCACATGCAACGTCAATCTTGTCAATTTCGTTTGCAAATAAAATGATCAAGATTTGAAAGTTTCAATTGGTCCAACTTGAGTAGAAATTGAAATGTGTAACCTTGATTTCTTATATGATAACTGTATTTTACACTTTTATGTATTCTTCCAACAATAATTCACTGAATTTGAAGTATGCATATTTATAAAATGTCAATCAAATGATTTTGTTATGTTTGTGGTTCTGATGTATTGTAACTTTTTTTACATGTTTTACGAGTGCTTGCATCTATATCGTATTGGTATACACTTATCTATGTTATCCTTTTTGAAAATTAGAATTCTCGGAAAATAAAACCATAAAAAAATTGAATGCATTTGGAAGATAAAACTAATCGTTGTATCTGAAAAACATTTTCAAATTTAAGTTTAGGGGTTTATTTCATTGTTACACAGCGCTATCAATGTTTGGTCAAATTTGATATTATTTATTGTAGGAACAAAAGAAGAGCGAGGCATGGATGCTATGTCACCTCTCGAAACCGGAAGCGGAAGTCAGACTGACAAACACTTGTCTGTATATGATCTTCAAGGAATATCACGATTACAAAGGAAAATCCCGTTTCTTCGACATATCCCGTTTTTTCAACCATATAAACCGCAGTGATACACGGCGAAGAAACTCTTTAAACGTCATTCATATATTATTAGCTGTATCATTAAAACAAGAGATTATTGCTAATCCAGACTTTTCAGTGTTATTTTTCACAAGCAAAATGGATTAATTCCTTGTAATTTTAAAGGATGTGCATTGTTCGTAGTGTCAAAGTTGCCTTACTTACTTCGACTAGTGGTAACTTCCCTTAGCTCAGTAGAAGAGCGTCTAACTAGAAAGTCAGGGATCGCGAGTTTAAACCCTAGCAAACGCATTCATTTTTTTCACGAATTTCACCCTTTTACATAATATCATCTGCTGCTACCTGTCTTTAAGCTAAGGTGATCAGGTGGGGCGCAGTGAATAACGCACTCGTCCTACACCAAGGCGACCAGGGATTCGATTCCCCAGTTAGACGTTAAAAAGGTATGGGGTAACCTGCCCGACAACTTGAGGCTTCTCCAGGTACTCCGGTTTCCTCCCACATTAAGATCCCACATGCACTTAGACCCGGGCCAACAAGAGTGATTAATATAATTTGAAATAACTTGTTTCATAAATGTAGTGAAATAAATGAAGCTTAAAAGTGTATAGGTTGGAGACATATGGATTTGTTCTACCCTACATCTCCAATAACTGTTGTATAGCTTCACACGTAGGGTAGCGAAATATAGATGTTATCTATAATATCCATTTACGAAATATTTTTTTTTATGATTTTCTTGTTTGTTTGGGGTTTAAGGTTCTAGCTGCAAGGGTCATATGAGAAGTGGTGCCTGAGGGACACCGCCTGAAACACAGCAGACAAAAAAGAAAGAAGGCTAGATGGAAAGGAAACGAAAAAGATCTCAAGTGTTGCAATAGGGATAGCAGATCATATTTTGTCTTGTCCGTGTCCCCTTTGTAGATATCTTTTTTGTAAATGGTGTACGGAATTGAGAGAATGGATACATATGTTACCCGCCAATTGACTGCATAAAGGATCGGAATATTATTATGTGATATTTAACTTATGATTTTTTGACGACTGGCATTACTGATTCCGCACACTCCGGCTTAATGAGTTGGTTTCAGCGGTTTATTGCCGAGACACCGGTCATTTAAGTCTTTGCTCGACAAATGAAAATCTTTTATATATCTGTAAAGGGATTTCTCTCCCCTTTCCCACAGAAGTGGCTCGTGATACAGAAAGCGTCTCGGGTACCTTGTTTATCATCAAATATGGTGTTGGTTCTGGCAGCAAATAAGCTTAGCAGAGTTGGATGTTACCTATTAAGTGTTCATTCATACATAATTGGAGTTTCAGCTAGAGAATAAATCTTCTTAGAGTGCATCCTTGATATCTATGGGTTACGCTCACTTACGCTCTCTACACCTCTCAGCTATGTCGCAGCAAAATCGAAGGCTTGGTGTGCGCCACCTTGTTGATGAGACGAGAAGACTAGTTCGATCACTTGATCAACATCAAAAGCATCTCGCGGTTACGTAACGGTAGACATTGACGGACTGTATGTTTGGTTTGGTTTTATTTTTTTAACGTCCTATTAACAGCTAAGGTATTTAAGGACGGTCTCCCCTGTGTGCAAGACGCATGAGTGTTTATTATTATTTCAGGTCATACCTTTCGCGTATACACGGTGTGCAAGAAAAAGGTGTTTAAGTGAAACAACGACATTTTAAGCATTCATCATAAAATAGTTAGGAATCACATGTCCCAATCATATTTTAATAGGCCAATTTATTAACCAAATATGTTGTTTCAAAGTTAAATAATCAAATGCTGATTATAATCCCATTGCATATCGTTTTATGAAAGCAATATAATTAGTATGTTTCATATTTACTTCACTCTGAAATTATTATTTCATTAATATTAAAATATAGACACTAACTGGATTATCAACATTACAATGAAATAGACATAACTGTAAAATTTCACATAGATAGTTTACACACAATTTACGATGGATACAATTACATTGGTGATGGAGGAGACGTTAATGTGACGTCATATAGCATATGTCATGACAATTAATTACATTACTTATATATTGCACAGACGGATATCTACAAGCTGATACACATGTTCGGCGGATTATATGCAAAAACAAACACGACCAAAGGAAACACCTATTTAACGTAAACTAAATTTATTTTTCCACAATTATGGAACAAGTTATTTCAAGTCTTATTGCACATAAAAGTTAAGGGAGACATATAAAAGCTTTATCAAATTAACTATACACAATTAAAGAGGACAAAACACTTCAACCTAAAAACATCATAAGTCGAAACAACTTCGTGGGGTCCCCGGGAACGACCCAGGGCGAACGGGATTTAGGACTGCGAAACGACCCGACACCCATCTTTCTACCAAGAACGTTCTGCATGTCAACCTAAATGTAGCTTCACAAATATTACAATCACAACTTTTACAAATTTCTTCCCATTAAACACCCATGTCCACTGCTGTAATAATAATTACGAACGCTTTAAATCCCTTGACAATAATTTTGACGATATTTTCTCAAAACGGCCGCTTATAAAACGAACAGTCTCCATTTGTTTACAATCAGAGTTTTCCCCAACGGGCGGTAACTCTGCCGAAAATGAGGCAATGATTAGTGAGAATTCCAACATTACGCAGTTTCCCGATGTTGGCCGATGTTTGCCGACTTCATTATACATAGAATACCTTAAACGTGATATCCAGCCTCAATGCAAAGCGTGTCAGGAACCATTTACAGTACAGCACTTCTTACTAGTTTGTATCGACTTTAAGTCAACTCGAGAATATTTCTATAACATCACATGTCTGAAATCTCTTTTTGAAAACATAAATATTTTTAATACATTTTGAGTCATCTTAGCCACATGGAATATTCAAATCGACATGTCTCTTTTAACCTTCATGTTTGTTTGCCATTATCTTTTTGCTTTGTTTTTTTCCTCGGCCATTTGTTGGCCCTAATGACCTATCCTGTATTGAGGGCCGTTAGACTTTTAATAATAATAATTTTACAGTGGTATGGTCATTATGGATTTGAGTATCATGTTTCTTACTCAAATATATTTCCCAATACCAACAATGCATTGCAACAGGAAGACGACTAAAACGTACAACAGTTCAACAAAAGAGCAAAGCTACCAGTTATTCAGTTATTTTCGGCAAGTAATAAACCGTTACTTCGATTCTTTCCAAAAAGACAACATATTCAAGTGGAACTGGACTTTTAAGACATTACCAGATGGAGCAGACAACATGAATATATACCAGGGAGTACCAATGGTGTCCCTTTGCATCCATAGAACAGTCCTGACCTAACTGTGCTTCGGTAATACCGAAGATGAAATTAACGCGAGGTTACTGTGTATATGAATAATCACCGTGTACTCATTGAACTGAGTCTATAAGACAGTGATATTGTAGTTTAATTTATGAATTAAGACTATCTACTAAATTCAAGTGTGGTACTACTGTTACCTATGCCGATCTGTGATGTAATACTGTTGTGACGGATCATAATTTAGCTGTATATGCCTTGATCATACGCATACAATAATGAATGCTGGATCATACTTGAAAGTCTATGGTCTTTATTGTCTCTAGGTTGAACGGTTTTGCAGAGGATAAAGCAGTCGTATTTCAGTAAGATGATCTTCTGACTGGACGTGAAACGGTAGAAAGTCACCTGCACGACCACATGGGTTTTTTTCCGGGGTGGTCCAGATTCCTCCCACATTAAACCTAATGCGCGCTACCATCCGGGTCACCATGCATGATGATATATCAAGCAAACACGTACATTAATATTATGCATCATTTAATGCATAAATTATATGATTCGGTCAAAGAGTCAAGTTCCAATAATAAAAATATTATTTAGCTTGAATTTATGTATTACTAGGTCAAGAAACTCGACTTGAGCGCAGAATCTGAGAACAAGAACTGTGTTGTGAATATGACCTATAAATGTTTCCTTCCTGCATTGAATCATATGATTCATTGAGGGAAACAATTTATGTATCTCTCTGCTCCTTTTCGGGGTAATAAAAAGTGAACTATGCTTGGGTTTGGTTTGGTTTTATTTTTTTAACGTCCTATTAACGGCTAAGGTCATTTAAGGACTATGATTGGGAAAAACAAATTACAAAGAGAATACATGTCAATGAACAGTCTCATAGGTCAGAACATTTCTTATGCATTTAAACATTTTATTATACCTCTCATGAGTTTTTTCTATATAAAAATAATACAATAAAATGTACTATTTCCCTAAAATCAATAAAATCTCTCCATCACAGAGTTACTCCCTCCCCAAAATAGGATTACTCCCTGCAAGACAAGAATACTCCCTGCCAGGAAGAAGACTACACCCTCATGAATATTTTTGGGCAGAGCTTATATAATTTCAACCAAACAAACGTTATTTGATGATACAAGCATGTATTAAAATATTTATTATTATCATATAATATATTTAGTTATATATAATTATTATTGTTACACTAACTCTGCTACTCCGAAGAGGGTGCACAAAATACCAGGAGATTTGTTGTGATGTACCCTGACAGTGAGATACGTTTAAAAGGATTAAACACATTTTTATCTCGATGGGATGATTTATGAATATAAAAAAATATTTATAGCTCGAATGAATAGGAACATATGAGACGAAACTCTGATTTAAATTTTGACGTCATTACGATTTATAAAATTCAAATGACCATGTTGTGCAATTGATGATATGATCACAGTGTGAAGTAACAATTAAGTAAACCGACAAAGTGTCCATACAATACTGTATAACGGATTGACCGACGAATGAACCTCATCGTCGGACACCTCGTCTGTATTGTTAGGTTAGATCACATTAATTTGTCTAAAGTCAAACTGACTGAATGTGTCGTTTACATTAACTCGCTAACGGGGCATTACACAATTTTCCATATTAGCGTCTTTTAAAGGTCTCCGTCAATTCACAGTATACAATTAGAGGGTCACCTTTCCTCACTATATCCTACTATGAGAGTTCGTGGACGTAAGTATACACTAGGGGGTGTTTTGTCAGATTTCGTTTCTATACGTAACCGTCTGCCTGTTCATCCACACATGGGGTCACGGGCCAATACAGGAGCTATCGAGCTTGATTTACAAACTGGACGGATTTAGATAAATCTATAACGCATAACACATAACGATTATCTGTCGCTGTAGAGGGGAGTTTAAGTCGCCAAGACATCGTCAGAAAGTTTTCCTAATGCACATTAACAGACGACAGGTGAGAGAAATCGTATGTTAAAACTGGAATATATTTGAAAAGTTATACATAGAGTTGCGAGTACCAACTGGCGAACATCTGTGGTCAGAAAGTAATGACAGACACAACTGGACGATTACGCTCTTAGTTGCGTACAGAGAAATACCAAGAAGGATATTGATGTTTGCTCCGAAACGGTAAGTAACACTCGTTTGGTTAAGATTTTTTAAGGTTTTATTTTGTTTAAGGGGGCACGTCCTTAAAATCTATGACTACTAAAAAGGTAAAGAAACAACTTATGTCCGACCAGACTTAACTTGTGAGATTTGAGTTAGTTTGTTTTAACTTCAACTTGTTAACGTCATATCAACAGATAAGATCATTTAAGGACGGAACTACTTGTGTGTATGTTTACTGGCGACAGGGTATGGTGGTGCATTGATTAAGAAAATAAAATACGTACTTAATAGTTATGTATAGAACACATGAAACTAATTAGTTATGGTGAAATGGGATTTAAACCTAAGAGTATATACCGTGATTTAGAAACAAAAACCTGCAATTATGAAAGTAAAACATTGAGGTTGTTTATAATAAAATGTCAGCAAAAGGTCGTGTTTCCATTTTTACCAATCGGAATTTGTACGCTGTTTCCTGACAAAGGTTGAATATGACACAAATACATAATTGGATTTCCATCATTTTCAGCAAGGCAGTCCTTAAAACCGTAACTTTCGTGTTTCCTAACCCCTCCCATGGCACCTACTTACATTTGGCCGTATATCAGAATCTTTCCTCGGGTGAAGAAGGTAATGGCTTCTAACTGATAGGCGATTAGCTGACAGCTGATTTTAAGTCTTTTATATTACGACCATCTTATGAATATAGCAAATCCTGAAAAGCCGCAGACGGCACGTTCAGTGAATACTGAATTTTGAATTCTGAGCACGCTTCAAGGTATTTATTAATTCATTTCTGTGACGATCTGTGACGCTACA
>JAULCA010330681.1:0-12542 GCA_032360845.1 Crassadoma gigantea
TCACATAATCTTCTGTTAAACTTTTGAATTGTCAGCTTTCTATATATCTAAATTAGTATCGTAATTTGTTACTATGGCGTTTCCTCTTTTAGATCCATGCATCGATTTATTCAATTACTGTAAGGGAGTCTGTATACCAGAGGACTGGTCCTGTGCAGGTATGTTAATACTTAATAATATAGCTGTGGAGCAAATTTTGAAATTTTACTTGCTGCTTTAATATGGAAACTGTTCGTTTTTTTAATTATATTGTATGTGTTAGGTACAAAATAATGTATATAAACATTGGACGAAGGGGAGGGGGTTATAGGACATAATAGTTTAATTTCAATACCAAATGTTTTATCTCAAATGTTTTACTCTATTTGTGACATTGAATATCTCGACATATATGTAAAATAGCATTATTACCGTTTTAGGTACCACACGGAAGAAACGACAGACTGGTAAGTACCCTTTAACTTTCCAACTCGTAGTCAAACTCTTTCTGACTCGTTTAACTGGTTTCATTAGATCGTAGCTACATATTATACCTAAGCAAAGATGAATGTGAGAACAACGACAGCTTTCGGAATATGCTTTTTTTGTACAAATATTGACAGCAAATGTCCAAAACTGATGCGATGTAGTTCGCGTATATTTTTATTTTATTTTGTCAGAAAATCATCAAACACGAGAACGAGGTTCAAGGACAAAACGATCAGCAGCAACATCGGAGCTAACCCTGTCCAAATACCAAAACAATGGGAGGTATTCAGCATTTCTTATATATCATTTTCATCTATATTTGTACATGTTCACCTTGTTGATGGCTACTGGCTTATGATTCGATAAACATTTAATCTTAAGCAAACAAATGATATAACAATAATACCTGTAACACAACAACATACCGAGACAGAAAGGCATGCTATATTTAGTTACATCGAAACACCTATTGTTCTTTTATTTTAAGTGGAAATCTGGTGTTGATCAATATGTTACCCGGAATTCTGTCGAAAAAAAACAAAAACAAGAGGAGTAACGTGTTCCTTAATCACTATTCTCATATGAAATATTTGTAAATTACCCTGTTTTTTTAATTGATATTTGCTTTTAAGATTGTCTTAATGACCAA
The DNA here is from genome assembly GCA_032360845.1 of Crassadoma gigantea. Taxonomy (NCBI): domain Eukaryota; kingdom Metazoa; phylum Mollusca; class Bivalvia; order Pectinida; family Pectinidae; genus Crassadoma; species Crassadoma gigantea. Next base: position 1,118 of record JAULCA010330681.1, read on the forward strand.
TAGGTCTTTGTTAGTCAGTGTTTAATAGAAAGATTAATAATAACCAAGGGGCACTGATTTCAAAGATGATTTGTTGCATACAGAGCCATAAAGGTAGACCTGACAGATATCAACGTAACGATGGAGTATGCCGCGAGTTTGGCAGTGTTGGCCGGGTTTGATTTTGTTGCTATCCGTGAATCGTATTTGGATCTTTACGTGAAAAATCAGGCAGGGATTAAGGCAAGCATCACGCCTTTTCCTCTTGTAAATTTAATTGATGCGAACCATCCTACGAACACCGGAGAAGAGTATGCTCTCTATGACGAACTGTTACCATTGTATGATGGACATGGAGCCGAGCAGAAGCTATCTGACTGTTACACAATATCAGATATTCGCAACCAAGGCTCACAAAACCGCTATTTTAGAATCGATAGTTTGCTACTTCAATGCTTGGAAGAAGCCAGCTATGAGTATGGATCATGCATTCCAGTAGTCAAAGGATCGGCTTATAGAACCAAGTCTATTAACGATATCAACATCGACGAGAGACACTTTGAAGAGCGAAATAACTTTATTCGCGGGAAAGCTGTGGAAATCATGCCTGCTAACACCGAAGCAGACGACCCTTTATATGAGCTAGGACTTACGGTTATAAGAACATGCACTGCCATCCTACGACTTAAACAGATGAAAATTGGAATAGGAGGTCACTCAGACCGCCTGTATGTGGATGTCAGACAAAGTACTGGACCAAGGGACCTTCTTAAGTTATGGGACGTTGACAATCTTCAGTTATACAACAAGATGAAGCAGGTGCACGACGACCTTTATCTTGGTAAGTTCTGTCCCATTAGCCATTAATTGTTCATAAGACAATAGTTGCTTCGTATTAATTCGATTTAATGTTCACATAAAACAACTACATATCAAACCATTCTTCATTTGAATATTTACATTTTAATATCTAAACAGATACCAATTAATTTCTTAGGAAGAATACTTTTCGATTTAGGAGTGATAATAAAAACGATTATGAAGATTCTTCGTTATAACTGGACTAAATGCATGGGGTATAGTGAATGTTTGAGACGTAAATATTTTCTAGTGATTTGCAAATTGAATTGATATAAAAGTAATTATCCAAAGACAAATTTGAATGTGATCTGAACAAGCATGATTAATTACATATCATAACAGGTGGACCTATGATCAGACCGACTAAAATTGACAAAGCATGCAAGGATCCAACTCTCGGGAAATCACTGTACTATATAGGACAACCGTCAAGGTAGACATTACCAAATACTTCATACATTTCAGTAAAGTGTTAATTACAGTGTAAATATATACAATAAACAACATCAACAACATCAGTTCAACTTGAATTGGCTTTATAATTATTGAAGTTGTTGTAGATATGTAAATTGTCTGTTAATGTGGTTAACGGTATTTGTCAGCTAAAGATTGTTTCATCTTTAACCTCATGTCACAAGACAAATTTTCACTTACTGTTGATGCGCATTGAAAGACGCAATCTGAGTAAAGCGAATGGACATTACAGTTGTCCATGTATAACAGTCGTTTTTGTTTGACGTTATGGTATTACTTTCTATATATTTCTAGCATATTGAATACATGCTTCAACAATAATCATGGATTCTGTGAGGACACCAAGGCAGCAAGGGAGAAAGCAGTACAGGTACTGCTCGATAACCTCGTCAGTGTGGTTGGTTCCGGACAGTTATCAGAATCCAGTATCCGAGAACAGGTCCTGGAATGTTTCGTCATTCACTGTGGTGGCTGTCTAGGGCGAGGTATGTAATTCGGTTGTTATACTATACACATCGCATAGTTTATACATTATAGTATTATATAGTCATACAAATACATCGTTACAATGGAAATTATGAATTACGTAATATGTTATACTATACACATCGCATAGTACGTAATATGCGAAAATTGATCTCTGTATTGCAGCAAAATCATCAACATGTAGCTTTTTTATACCCTTATTCTTTTTTGATAAATAGCTTTTGGAAAAAATACAATGTTTGATTTATTTTAAAAATGTTAAAAGATGAAAAAAGCAAACAATAATAAGCTAAAGGGTTCTGAAAAAAACAAGAATAATCAGCAAGAAAAGACAGAAATTCTAACCCTGAACTTCAGGTTGTTATTGACTATCACCCAATCTGGGTGATAAACCTGATCAATGGCTTCTGGAGATACAGTCATTACAAAACAAAACAACATTAAAGGGAGAATATATACACGGGGGAAACAGCGCAATGGGACAGGTTTGACAGACATTTCAAAACCCACACTAAAGGGAAAATTTATATACGGGGAAAACAGCGCAGGAGTCACAGGAGTCCTTAAGTAATATGAATATTGATTCCTTTAATCTTAAAATCTTATACATATTTCAATATATGATTTGCATTTTGATGTAATCACAGGCAATATATGGATAGACAAAACTAAGAGTTGTATGTCGGTGGTGAAGATATTCCTGTCGGCCTTGACCCTTCCATTTGGAGGAAACCTCCATAACAATGCCGTTTTCTATAACATGGATACACGTGAATCGAACATCACCTCTGTTGCATGTGACGGGGATAACATCTGCCTCCATGATGTACAGTTTTACTCAGTCTTAAGTAAGCAAATATTTTCTCACCTAACTGGACATCAAAAATGCTCTAATATTATACATTGCAAATACTCACACTTATATAAATAGGAGAAACCATATTTTTCATTACTGCTAGCAATGTATCATTTTCTGCAAGTGATTATTCCAGATGCTTTAAAACGTTAAACATAATAGTGAATTGATTAAGTTTTTTTTAAATAATCAAATGTTATTAATGATGTGTTCAACCTTGAAGATATTTAATTCATATTTCGAATTGCAGTGACGACCTTACAGGAAACCTACCAGCCTAACCCCGACAGTGACTTAGAGGAGGCGCTTTATGGACCAGCGGACAATCCCCTTCCGGTACTGGATTTGCTTGAACAGGAAATGGCAATGTCTGCAAGTGGCGTCGTGAAGATTTACTTAGAATCTAAGAATGACCTCAGCGCACTTCATCCCATATTGAAGGTACGTTTAACACATTATAGAAATGTATACATTACATCCTTGATGATGTGATCCATGATTTACCTCGTATCATAGTCAAATGCATTTGCATAAAATGTTTCGTCCACATTTGTATGAAACGTACGTTTTTTTTCAAAACGCTGAAGCTGATCTTTTAAAAAGATTTGAAAGGGCATATAGTTTTACATATCAAGTCGAAGAAGTTAAGACAGAATTTTATAGTTTTGAGTCGGAGGTTGGAGGTCGGAAAACGGGATAGGGGACACATATCACCTTTGTAAAAAGCATGTATTAGTATTTTATAGTGTAAAAGAATCGTCTGTTTTGTTATATATGAGCCTTGGTTTATGCTGAACAGTAGTTGTTAAACTTTAAGTATTGTTGTTCTAACACAAAAACATCAATGTCAATAAATCGACCTGTTGAGTATCATTTAAAGTGTAACTGTATATTACAGATATTGATGACTTATAATCGGAACGTCAAAGAGGTGGAGTTCCATCTGACTGCTGGAATAGTTCATAATTGGGTCATCTCCTCTTTGAAGAATAAGATACTTAGATGGTCCACATCCGTCTGTCCTTCTCGCAGCAGAATTGTCGTAGCTCCTTACAAACTAATCGATATACCAGCAGATCGACGAAAAAGGTCGACACACAAAACTCAAAAAACAATTCGTTGGAAACTTCGAAATGACGAACTTGCATGGTTAATCCGAAATTGAATTAGAACATTTGTTTTTAAGTGTGTAAAAAATACATTATTGCTTTTAGAGGCCATCATACAAAATGTAACAGCTTCTTCGTAGCAACAACATGCATTAACAAAATGATGAAGTTATGTAACTTCATTCCCGGATGATGTAAACTAAAACATTTCGCGTTGGAAAAAAATGTACTTATCAATATCTTACAATAAAACCTTGTTCTGTGCTACAACTATCCATTAAATTCATTGCATTGAAAAAAATGGAATTGTATCGACGAATACGTATAAAGGAATTGTTAAAAAAACATGGACGCGGATAAGGGGGAAATATTCTGGCGGTAAGCAAGAGAGTAAATGTAGATTAAACGAGGGACAATATTGCGAAGTTTACAGTAGGTACTAATGTTTTAGCTTTCTTGTACTAAGCATTTTCAAAACATGAAAACTACTTGTTAATTTAAAAGTAGCTCTCTATCACATTTCTAAACAAAAATAACATTTAACCATAATTATCGACAGAACTTGGATACGTGATACGCTATTTATTACAATGACGCGTTCTGCCTTTGAATACCATATATGTCTTGACTATCTCATTCATATCAATCAATGTTTAAACACATCGAATCTTCATGGACAGCTCACAATATTATGTAAGTATCGGAACTTGGTTTTTAAATTTCGTATATGATTTTGGAAAGAATATAAATGCTACACTGTATCTGTTTCTTTAAACAGTTTTATTAAATCACCGATTATTAGAATTCTGGACAAAATCTGCCATATTCATTAACCAAAATATATTTTTTTTCTTCTAATATATCTTTTTCTGAACTTATAATACCATCAAAAATGATGAAAAATCGGAGATGAGAAATAAATATTAATGTTTCGGGTTGTTTTTATTCTATTGATTGCTTGTTTGAATTATTTGTTCACACTAATACTTAGTGACCAGCTTTACCTCACTTTAGATGTACATGATACTTATATCAAACGGAAATAAAGTCTTTAACAAATGTATTTTTTCACATTTTAATTGATAAATGGTGTTTAGTGAAATTTGTTCTCCGATAAACTCTGTGTGGTATAATGGTGAATTACAATGTAGTGCAATGCGGTAATCATATCATTATACATTGAAGTGTATACCTGTGTGCAGCTACTTTTAATTACCTTTCGAGGGATAGTAAATAAACTGATAATGTTAAAGACGGTCACATGAATCTAGACCTTTTGATTATGAAATTATTGAGATTTAAGATTACAAACTAAAGACATATGTTAAATTAGAGATTTTATCAGTAAATTGCAAAGTTTAATTCACCATAAATAAACACGAACAGACACCCTTATGTTTACAACATAAAGCACCCAGAAACCCTTCGTTTTTAAAGTCACGCTGAACGATGGCTTACATATGTCCTAATATGAGGACAAAAATGATTTTAGATTTTTGGAACTATGTTGATGCTTTGTAATTAGGGGGATATAAATCGACGAAATGCACAATTGCTAGCATCAAATACGGTTGTACTTAAGCAAATAATGTAATGATGAGCGATAAAATCTTTACAATATGTAGGCATTTATGGTACGAAGAATTCTCTTTGTTAGAAATGACCGTTTGTTGGTCCGATTTTTAGTCCGTCTTTAAAGGACCTTTATAAATAAGAGCTTTCATTAGAGCAAATACAGATAAATAAATATTGTATCTACCCGTTTACGATCAAATAAGTCTTCAAAGCATTTTCGTTCCTTTTTTAAATTGGTCTCCTACCAAGTTGTTTTTAATTTGATGTTATTTGTCACACTTAATATATGTTTGTTAAGTACAAGTAGGTGTTTGATCGCCGATACGTGATAGTGATCGCTTTGTGATTAACTACTGCGTGATAAGGCCTCATATCTCAAAGTAAACAATCTTTTAACCTCGTTCGACCTTCAATATTCAGCCTTAAACGGACAATAAATGAGTACGGCTGTTATTCGTGGATGTGGTCCAATTGTATGAACATTTTAAAGGGACAATTTATTGAAGTAATTTCGTTTATAACCTTGTCACAAAATTCGTAATGAAAATGTAGTTTGATTATTCTCAGGAACAATTCATGTTGAGAAATTTTAAACAGTAATGGAGACATCCTTAATTGTACAGCCGTACGTGTTTAAGCGGCAGCTATCGGTGAATTTCTAGCTGATAAAGTCTTTCAAGCCGAAGAGAAAAGGTATTCACCTAGCCTCTCTCTCGAATATAATCACATGTATTAATTCTGAATCAAAATCATCTCCAAACAGCACCTCAAACGTCATTATACATGAGTCCGGTCGTAGCTATTTTTTCTCACTGGTTTCCCCCAAAAAATAAAACTGACCAGACTGGACGTTAGCTTCAGGTCATGTCACTGTCAACTACATACATGTTAAGCGCGTTGGAGTTTACTTTATTTGGCTTCTTGCAATGACTGAAATTTAACATCTATTGAGCACTTCCTGGGACTGGATTTTTTTAGAGAATATTACAGATATTTGTTTAACTGACGATGACATATGTTTTCAGATTAAGATCGACACGTGTAATAGTTTGAGGGTCGAGCAGGTGGTCATTTTAATCGTCCCATTTTAATTCATTATTAGCGGACTATCGTGATTCAGTAAATGGACAGTATGCCACAACCCCAAATGACAAAATCAGAATACGGACTGGTAACGAAAAAGCGTCAAACAATAACGTCAAAATGCAACTTAAAGTAATGAGCCCTAATATATTTGACTGAACAGCAGATTAACAATCTTTAAAGATGGCTCATTTAGGGGAAGTGTGGAAATATTACTATATAATGGTTTATTTTGCTAGTGAATAAAGTGATCTTACAATAAAAGGTTTTTGAGACGAAGTGGAAAGGGTATCGCCTGGACGATATGGCTTTGATCCCCAAATCGGAAGTTAAAAGAGTATGGGGTCATCGTCTAGACAATGTGGAGTTTTGTTGACCCTCCAGTATTCTCTCACGTTACAAATTCTGATAAAAACCGCCTGCGTTATTCAATCCGGGCCAACGCGAGTTATTGATATGATGACTCGTTTTCCATAGATGCTATACAAAAAAGTCCATAAAGTACACTAATGACTGTTTTTAACGTCCCAATAAAGCTTAGTACGGTAAGGAAATGCTTCTACATATGAAATGCCTTATGTATGATAATATTATTAGATAAGCTTACATGCAATACAGTATAGTGCTAGTACTATAAAGTGTTCTAAGTAAGTAAACGTTGCTTTATTAGATCCCGATAAGTTAATCTGTAATACAGTACAATGATGAAACTATAAAATGCTCCATGTATAGTAATATTACTTTAACAATAGTAATACTTTGCAGTGCTCTTTGTACGTTATTATTACTATATAAGTCCCGAATAAGTTTACATTTACATGTAATACAATACAGTAATGATACTACGCAATGCTCTATTTACGATAATATTACTATATCAGACCCCAATAACTTTACATATCATAAAGTAAAGCAATAATACTATATTATGCTCAATGTACATAATAATTGTATATAGGGGTTGATAAGCTTACATTTAATATACAATGTAATACAGTAATAATAGAAATGATGACATGATGTAATGTAATGTTACTATCTTATCCCCGATAAGCTAACAAGCAGTGCAATATGGTTCTGATACTATGCCCGCTCCACGTACGGTAATGTAACTCTACGATGCAATACTCCATAAAAGAAAAGGTTACTATATAAGGCCCTGACATGCTTACATGTAGAACAACACATTATGATACTATTCAGTGCTACATATACGGTGACAAAATATAAGGCCTTAATAAATTTAAAGGTCCTATATAGATATTTCATTTAACTGTTAATGTTCACATCAACTAAGTAAAGCAACGTTTTGAAGTAAAAGTACATCTTTGAAATCTAGAAGGTGTTGGTATCAGAGCATAGTCACATCATATCACTGATGTTAGTCATTTTTATCAGCTAAATACTTATCAGTTTTCAATCATGCGTAACAGTTCGGAGCAAGATAGTGTGACAGATGTACTTAAATGTATCAAATACTCTGTGGTCCTTAATATGTCTATATCCATCAACCATGGATGCCAAAAAGGGACAAAGACATTCACTATTGCAACAATACACAGATGTCTACAGAATTTGATTTATTGCCAAACATTAACAATTTGGATGGTTGAAATAATTCCTTTATAATGTATATTAGTAGGTTTCAGGAGATAAGGTATCAAGTCCTTGGTCCATAATATTAGTGTTACAATTAGCTTAGTCACTATTTGTTAATGAACTTGTAGTATTGCCAAAAGTATCACTTGTACCATGTCAAATAGAACACATGGCTTTACAACATTAGGTATGTTACTGAAGTTCACATGTCCTTAACTTTTATGGGTGTGCCTGATTTATTTTTGTATCACTTTGCTGTCCAATTTTGTTCTGATTTGACTAAGTTGATTATTTACATATGTTAACTTTAATTTCTGATTCATGTTTTGCTTCTGAGTGATTTATTTTGTAAAAGACAATGCTAAAATCATATTGAGATTTCGTCCGTTTTTCGGCTATGATTAGTACACCATGATATAGTACACTATATCACAGGCTATTACATTTGTTTTTATCTTAACTAGGTAATTTGCCGATTGCAAATATATTGCTTTTATGAATACCATACAGAGAAAAATACGCAAATGAATTTTAAAGTGCTATCCTTACCATTTTCTGACCTTGTATTAATACTGGTAGCGGGACGTTACATTATACATTTAAAGGGTAAATATCACAGATCGCTGCATCAAGAAAAATTGAATGGTGACCTGTCATTTTATTCTGAAGTTTACGACGAAGCACCCTAGCATTAATCTTCTTGATTGTAAGGCGATCTCTACAAGGGGAAGCTAATTGTTTGGTTGAGGTTTTAAATTATGTTCGCTCCACTAGAAAAAAACCCACAACACGGTGATGTCAAAACAAGTATCATTTTTATTTATTTAAATCCCTTCATACGTGTCAAATTATTTCGCCTGTTTTTAATTCATTTATTTTCTGGACAATTCTATACCTTCAAATGAAAAACATATATAACAGTCGATTAGATATAGAAAACAGTAGGAGATTTAACATCGCAGGTTAGCAGTACTTGAAGATTGGCTGATCGACTTCAGCATTGATAAAAGCTACACAAAAAAATAACTATGCACCTTTGTGGACAGGTAGTTCAGAAAGTATGGACTTCTAACGGACATATCATGAAAGGTATTATGTTCAAGTGTAGTTTCAGTTCATATTTAACTACTTTATCCTTTTGGTAGAATGTGTGTTCACCTGACATCTTTACGATAAATAAATCGATTTCAATTTCAATTCACGGGCTTAGACTAAGGAAAAGCTAGTCAACACTCTACATAAGCTGGTTTACACAACTTTAATATCTGCTTATGTCAGTGTATGTCTTTGTTTGAACGTTTTTAAAAGGGAATTGACTTTCAAATATACTTTGTAGATATCTTTGAAATAATTATACACACCAAAGATCAATATTGGTTACACTGTCCTAACGATAAAATGGGGTTGGCAATGTAATGTTATTTATCATAAACAAGTCCGTAACTAGGATTGTTCTGCATGTTTGATCGCGTTAGCTGTGCAAATGTCATGTCCCAGATCAACCCATATCTGTCAAGCACGATCTGTATACGTGTTACGTCATGTTTTAACAATCAAAGTGAAGAGTACACCGTGAACATTCTTCTGTAATTGCTATGCTCTTCATTATATTTTTCATACATGAACATGATTATATGAAACACGGTGTATTTTCCTGTGTATCATATGTTATTTCTATGTAATATTCATATTTAAGAGCGAGTATGTTATAACAAAATTATCGTACGATCATTTCAATACTTTACAATCACCTGTCGATAGTGGGGATAAAACGAACCGTACTAGTATCAATGTTCGGATATCGTTGAAGGACTTTCTTTTGACTTGATATGCAATAAGAAATGTTGAAATCGGACAAATTCAGTACGTCCGAGCAGACAACATTTTTCCGAAATAATTATTACTTAATTTAGATATATTCTATCAAATTTATAGTTTCAGCAAGTTATTAATCTTTATTGTTAATTTGTCTTGTTCGATTTTATATAGAGGATCTGTCATACGTTTCCTTTCTTATTAGATTTATGAGACAAGTTTTAGATCTTTCTTGTTTCCGAGCCTCATCAATCTAATATGAAGGAAAACAACGGGCAGGTTCTTTTTATTATATGATACAAAGTGAACTTCATATTTGTTTTCTGAAACGAATATTTTGCACGTGGCCGCCTCTGAAAGGTTGAAAATTGCGTCCGCGTCAAAATGACGTGACGTCACATTGATTGTTCTTATTCGATTGTGACGTCATTTCCGGGAGTGATATAACACACGTTATATAGCTATAATCTGATGGCTTTATGACACTACATAAAACGGTATTAATATGACAAAAGGAAATAAAACAAATTGGTAACTCTGGTTAGGTAAAATCTTGGGTCTAGTGCTTTTTACGCAGTTGTAATAAAATTATCAGCGGGCGATTACATAACTGTATCCAATTTTGACAATACACGCAATTATGGCGGCGAATAGTTGCTTATCTACTAAACTAACAATTTGCTTTTATTTAAGCTTATACAGACCTTTAATATATAATCATGATGAGAAGAATATTCATAACAAATACCTTAATGCCAAAAAAATCTTCGAAATGCAGATAAATATTTTTGATATTTTTATTTTAAACACTGACCAAAAAAAAGTTTTATCTTTTGAAAAATAGGGGCGTCAGTGTTATTTTTTCACTATATATACACACACTTAAATTACACATTTAATCAAGCGTGACATAAACTAGAAGAGACAAGGCTGTCGTCATAATAACCAATAAAATAGCAATCATTATATTAATTTGTAGTCCTATGAACATTTCCTACGTCAGACAGTCCAAATAAATTAAAAGAAACAGAGCAACACTGTTTCATATACAAGGTAGACTATTGTGTGAGATAAACACTAAGGTCATCTGTCCTTTGGCATGTGTCTATGTAGCAATAATATAAATGTTAATTCAGGCCGAGGTTTTAGTCTATTTTTTAATTGTTTTAAATTTGATCAAATTATTCCTACCATTAATACAAGAAATGGCATTGACACAAATTTGTCTTGTTAAGTGACTGTCAAAAATTCCAAAAATCCATTCCGATAATAAGATAGTTAAAACGTCATTAGTAAGGGTCATTACATTGCTTATTGTTGTCAATTGATCTTGTTTTTGACTTTCTTTGTGTGGTACATTTTTGCGTATCATGTCTGGCGTTATATCCGTGGTATGATTCGGCAGTTTTGTTAAAATAATCAACACTCCATCGTCCTTCGGAACGGCTTAAGTTCCATTTCTAGCCATCTTAGCATGAAATGTTCAGAGGAAAGGTTTTACCCTGCACCCAAAACTCAAATAATCAAGTTAAAATATAAAAATGAATGTAAAAGTAAGATTGTACACAATGTGATTGCTGGAAGCACA
>JAULCA010330903.1:0-12538 GCA_032360845.1 Crassadoma gigantea
GCAGTGTGACGATTACAGGACGTGACAGTGTGACGATCACAGGGGGGATGTATATTGTGTTACGATTACAGGACGGGACAGTGTGACGATTACAGGACGTGCCAGTATGACGATCACAGGACGGGATGTATATTGTGTTACGACTACAGGACGGGACAGTGTGACGATTACAGGACGTGCCAGTGTGACGATCACAGGACAGGATGTATATTGTGTTACGACTACACGACGGGACAGTATGACGATTAAGGGACGGGACTATCCAGTGTGATGATAACAGGACGTGCCAGTGTGACGATCACAGGACGTGACTGTATTTTGTGTTATGATTACCTTACGGGACAGTGTCGAGATTACAGGACGGGATGAATATAGCGTAACGATTACTAGACCGACAGTGTGATGTTTACGGGACGATTCGGTTTGGTTTATTTTGTTTAACATCCTATTAACAGACAAGGTCATTAAAGGACGGCCTCCCCTGCGTGTAAAATGCATGCGTGTAGTGAATGCGTGTGTGTTTTGGGAGGCTGCGATATGTGCGTGTACTGTCTCCTGGTGATAGCACAGAATTAATGCCGACTTTATAGTGCTACCTCACTGAAACATACTGCCGAAGACAGTCAGCAGGACATCCCACCCGGTCACAATATTACATTTACTGAAAACATGAACTCTGATGTAAATCATGTTGCCTCAGTAACATTCAAAACAACCCTGTTTTTAACATATGTAAAATATGATAAACCAATTTATCACTTAACACCCCACCCCTGTCACATCTTAACAATTTAGCCAACGGATGAAAAATTTGGCAAATACGCTGGTGTATGGATGATAAGTTACGGGTACATTTTGTGCAAGTTAGCAACACGCTGAAGCACGAATGTGTAACGGATTCCTAGCGTAATGTCAACGTTCGCAACTTTCTTCTAACGATAGTCTAACTTATACCTGGCGTGTGGCAGCGTATCGCAGATCACGTGACAGCCAAACTACTGCCGCCTTCTTATCCTTGGCTCACCCAGTTCCTTCTTCCCTGTTCAGCTCTTCTTCTTTATTCCGTAAGTATACGTATGTTCAATAATTTTATGGTGATGTTGGAGAACAGCTAGTAGCCTTGCCGGATCATCTATCACTTTGTTCCAACATGAAATCTTGAGAACTAATGACGGGTGCTACGTACGGCCATCATACGGTAGTTGTTGGTTAGAAACACGTTCAGTAAGTTGTGTGGTCGTTCGGAACACGTAGGTTATTGATACGTTCTGGATTAGTTACAACAACGCTATGCATAAAGTATCTATACGCCCAAAATTGGAGAAAGAGTCGAAAGTTCAGCGTATGCCAGCGTTTTTGATAAATTCATCATACGCTGGCATAAGTTCTGCAAATCGTTAATGTGTGACAGGGCATAAGATTTATAATGTATAGGGTTCAATTGGTTTGGTTTTATTTTGTTTAACGTCCTATTAACAGCTAAGGTAATTAAAAAACGGATACGGTTCAAAGAAGTTATGACAGTGATAAAATCTAATATAACTCAGGAACATTCCGTTCTTTTAAGTTTTTCTCGTTCACTCACTTAATATTATTATTTATTTTTTCAAGTAGATATTTACCATATTTTTACCAATTGTAAACATTATTTTGAGGGATTTACTCTATCTTTTTCGATAAAAATTATGTTTTACGAGAGCTAGTCTTAAAATGCTGTAAAATAGACCTATTCAATTAAATATGTCTAAATTGAACAATGTTATATCTATAGCATATCTTACATGTTGTGTAGTGTAGATAGACATCATTCCCTCCGCAAAACTCATTGGCGTTCCCAGGACATCTAACGTTACAAAATGAACGTGATTTTCTAGCATCGATGTCCGGAGCTTTTTCCACACATAGGCACTTGTCTTTCTGTTAAAATAAGAGACTCTTTAATTTTGGTGTACGGGTTTCAGGTGTGGAGGTCGCGGCGAACAGGGTGCAGGTGTGAAGGTTGCGGCGTACGGGTTGCAGGTGTGAAGGTCTCGGCGTACGGGGTGCAGGTGTGAAGGTCGCGGCGTACGGGGTACAGGTGTGAAGGTCGCGGCGTACAGGGTACAGGTGTAAAGGTCGCGGCGTACGGGGTGCAGGTGTGAAGGTCGGAGCGTACAGGGTACAGGTGTGAAGGTCGCGGCGTACGGGGTGCAGGCTTGTAGGTCGCGGGGATGTTAATATAGGGATTGCTTTGGTTTAGTTTAGTACTGTGTAACATCCTATCAACAGCTATGGTCATTTAAGGCGGCCTCCCCTGTGAGCTAGATGCATGCGGGTAGTGAATGCGCATGTGTTTTGGGAGGCTGCTATATGTTCGTGTTTAGTCTCCTTGTGATAGCGCGGAACTGATACCGACTTCACTGACACATACTGCCAAAGACACCCAGCAGGACACCCTACCCGGTCACATTATACCGACAACGGGCGAACCAGTCGTCCCACTGAATTGCTGAGCGTTAAGCAAGAGAGTAACTACCATTTTTACGAACAGAACCTAAAGACTTCCTCATTGGAGCGAAAAAAAGGTGAGGCACCGTCAAGAGAGACTTTAGTATGAGGAAAGCTGTTAAGAAAAACATTTCGTCGCCTCTTACGATCATGCAATGGGGACAGCAGGTATACTTCTTACGCTCTACCGGCAGGGACTACATATGGGGATTCAACCCAGGGGATCGTAAATTGAGCTACATGCGATTTTGAGACATAATTTTCCCTATCTTCAGCAGACTGGTATGATATATGACCTCTTTCTCAATAAGGCATGCATAGCATTTTCGATGGCATCAATTTCAAACAATTTAATCATGACAGATATACTGTATGAATCTGAAATGCTAAAGAAAATCAGCCTAGCTGATTATGGCATGCCTCTTTCCTTGTGACATTACAATAAGCACCCTATTATGAAGGTCATAGTTACACAGCGAGACCTCAAAAGTATGTACTTACCTGTACCATAATGTCGGAATGCCCACACTCCAGTTTACACGAAGCAATAGCATTGTTTTCAATCCTCGTGAAGTTTTGATTATCAAAACTGAAGCACCCTGCATAAATAAATACATCAAACGAGTAATGCACTTTTCCAGATTTAATTATTAAATTCAGGGGCGAGTTTTTAGAGTATAACGATGTGTCAAAAGAACCTTCACTAAGCGCGATAAAATTAAGTTATGACAAAATATGAACAAAGGAAAGATATCCACACGAAGACTCTCGTGTTTCGGAAGGGCAAGGGCCTTTCCTTCGTCGATAACACCCGCTGTCCATGTAAATATAATTCTAACTTATGTCACGTCCTCACATTAAGAACTCGAGTAGTTACAATCACACCAAAAGGCAATATATTGGCATAATCAAACACATCGACAGTCATATCAAACAAAGAATGTTTTTTTTTAATTTTGATGGCGACCACAAAACTTGACCATAGTCTGATTCAACCTGAATCGTATTAAACTATATTTTGTAAAAAGTCTTACGATAGATCGTTGTGTGTGGTTCGGATATCGTAGTCGAGGAATGCCCGCATGTGGATACCATGTATGCACCAGTTTAAAAAAAAATAAGTTTCTCAAACGTCATGGTTTAAATCAGTGCGCTACCTGATCATTACTTCTTGACAGTAGAGTTTTAGTTTCTACGTACATAAACTTACCAGTGGGATACATCCATGGAGTGGTATACAGGTAATGACCTATCCAGAAATATGCAGGTGAGTAAATGACCTTTTGAGCAGCAAACAATTCGTCATTTGTAAAATGTGCAGCAAGAGAAGCGGCCATATTCTGGCAAGACCTAAATGCTTCCTCCCAAGTGACCTCATCGCGGTACAGCCACAGTGAATCTGTTGTAACAGGTTACGTGGAATAAGTATATGTGCATGTGAAATAATTCGCAAATCCTACGTAAATTAGTAAAGTGAATGTGAATACAAGTTTGAAGATTAAATAAAAAATGTACATAGATTAATCTGTAGCAATTGAAATTCAGGCGAGTTTTGATATAATTTCGCCCGCATAATTATTAAACACCGAGTAAAATATCTTGGTATGACGTGATTCTTGTTATGAATCTTGTGGAAGTAAGAAATTAATTTCATCTTACAAGAGATAAAATGCATATGTAATGGAAGATATGCCGCTTTCAAGAAAATGGAGAGTGTAAACAATATTTAATTCCGTGTAAAATTGAATGCTTCCCTAAAATGGAAAACTTGAAAATATAAAAACTATAAGTGTTAACAAAACTAGGAGTGCCAATACAAAACAATGCAAAGTTTTTCTTAGGAAAATAGAGCGCTTTCTTCATCCTTTTTGGGCGTTATTTTTTATCTGGCGCTTTTTTCGTTTTTTTTGCGGGGTAAGTGTTCGTTTCGTACTGAACATAGTAAATACCTATATCTATATCCTACAAGAATACAATGCAGAATATTTTTCTAAAGAGACCACGAACTTATATAATCAAGATCAGGGCCCGTTTTTATGAAACCGTTCTTATGCTTAAGCTTAACTTTTGTGCTCAAGCCTCATTTTGTCAATAATTTGGGAAAAACCTTTGAAGAGAGTTAAGGCCGAATACTGTTTTCAGTGTTTACATTTGACACTTTCATCATTTGACTGATCTAAGCGAGTTACAAAAATGACGGCTCGAGCATAAAATCTATGCTTGAGCATGACTATGGTTTCATGAATACGGGCCCTGATTCTTTAGGAGAACTGTGATGCAAATTACGTAATGTTTTCTCGAAATCATCATTATACTAAAAAAAAACAGTCTATCTTCAGTGAATATTGTCAATTTCAAACCATGCATAGATATATTATAAGAATTGAGGCAGCAAACTTTACCGGTAATGTGCTCTCCATATGGCTTCTGAGCGGCACATCGATGAAAAATACATACATCAAGGATGAGTAAAGCAGCTGTAAGAAGGATTTTGTAACGGTCCATGTTTTCCAATCCTTCTTTACGACGAGTACAAGGCACAAGTGTACAACTACACGCACCGATCGCCGATGTAAATAAATGAATAAGTAAGGTCGTCTTCCTGTACTTGACCTACTTAATGATCGATATGTTGTTTGATATGAAAAGGGATGGCAGTGCCTTATACCGGGAGATGGTACACTTCAACACACGGACATGCCGATAGAAGTTACATGTATGATAGAGTGATAGGCGAACAAGATGATTAATCTACAAGCCTTATTTCAATGTGTAATAACACTGTAATTTAGCGTGTGAGATACATGCGTGTGTGCGTGCGTGTGGTGCATGCTTTTGGTGCAAGCGTATCATCCATGCGTTAGTTTAGCAATAGACAACCCTTATCTTTACAAATAACATATAAAAGTGTCTATCTCACTCGCACATCACCGATGACCAGATGTGATTATGATCGCATCAATAGTTATATGAGAAAAACAAGAAATTTAACTCCATCATCCAATCACCAAATGAAAGATGACCATACTTTGTTCAAACAATATTAATTTGTATATCCTTTACATATATATGTCACAAAGTATAAGATGACTATTCTTTGTCCAAACAAAAATATTTTTCGCCAATCGACGAATAGTTTTCTCTCTTTATCAGATCACCAATACCAGGTATATGACCAAGTAACTGACTTGCAATTCCAAGGAACGGTGTTATGATTATCAAATCGACAATATCTTTTTGCAAAGTAACAGATTCACTATCCCTCATTTCTTCACTTGTAACAAATAAGTTGGTAAGTATTATTTAAAGAGTCGCATTTCCCATGCCAAAATAAGTCGACTCTCATCTTCCACTTGTTGGACGCGTCTTAAGTTGATCATAGTGCGTGTTCTTTTTCTTTCTAGTTCGTTTCTTCTACCTTCCTAAAGACTTTTAATGCCCCACCTGTATCGGCTCTGTGTTAGTGAAGTCTGACACGATTGCAGGACATGTTCCATGGCACCTGACCTGTTACAGAGTTAGCATCTTTGGTTTTCCACAAAACCCAATCTCTGGAGGTTGGTTGGAGATTGGCAGTAGATAAAATCATAAACTTACTTCAAAGGACGTTTGAGTGTCAGTGGCTGGTACTGCCAAATGTCTGGCCAAGTCAGCTTCTGCTCTGTTGTAGTCCACTGGTTCCA
The DNA here is from genome assembly GCA_032360845.1 of Crassadoma gigantea. Taxonomy (NCBI): domain Eukaryota; kingdom Metazoa; phylum Mollusca; class Bivalvia; order Pectinida; family Pectinidae; genus Crassadoma; species Crassadoma gigantea. The sequence continues at coordinate 6,171 of JAULCA010330903.1, forward strand.
TGCACATTGTCCTCCCATTTCTACTGATCGAGCTCGTCTGTGCTCTTCTTCTGTATCATCTGGCTCTTCTCTCTTCCACTTGCGTTGTGGTTTGGACATACCAAGTCCTTTTCTTCTTTCCGTTGTTGTTCTGATAATGACTTTGCGCCCCAGTCTACTTTCTGCTTATAACACTGCCTGGCTTGTTGACCATATTCTTGCTGTATGTGTCGCTATGCCTGCCCTCCGGATCATGTTAATTCATTCAGGTTCACCACCAATCTTACCTTATAGTTTTAACAAGATGGTATCTAATTATAAAACAGTGCTCCTTTACATTTGGAAATTCTTAGATAAAAGGTTTAACGTTCGTAGTGTTGTTTAGATCATTCGGATGTCCTACGTTTTGTCCCTAGCACGACAGAGGAGTCATAGAGGGACGAATCAGCTGTACGATGCATTGTAACACATTTTCTTCCGTATACAGTATCGATTACTAAATTTTAAAGGCGCAGTCTCATGTGAATGTTTCGTTCACCTTTTAGGGTTGTCAGCTTCACTAACTTCTATCTACTACTATAGTAGTCAGGATCATCCTCTGACACGGTACTGGACACAAAGCTCAGTGGGTTTGTATTTGCCAAATTCTTTTAGTAAGCCCCGCTATGTCATACAAGCGATGCAATTGTTTGATGCCGCTTCAGTAGTTTGATAGTGTCTCGACCACTCATCATTTTCATATGAAATCATTTTTATGTTGTAACATGTGGACATTAAGCACGGACGTCATCGCTACATCGCGGCATAGTTTTCTGCGAAATTGTTAAATGATTGAAAATAAATGACAATGGTCACGCACCATCATTTATCAACGATACATCATTTTTCATACAAAATATAACATTTCCCGTTCAAATATTAGTATGCGCTCCTTAAATCCAATAAATCAGTAAGCTAACATCAATTTTCATTGTATGTTGTTGTGCGGGGATGTACATGTATATTAACAATATTCTATTTCAATACTACCAATGAGAGCCCACGATCTGCAATCACAAAATCATTCAATAATTAAATTAGTTTGTTAGTCAAATCCATGACTATTCTGAAACCTTCTACAAATATACAAATACATGCATTACACTAAGCTAGGTATCTGCTGTATATCTAAGTTTTCGTCTTGCCTTTAAGTTTATCATTACTTTTTGAACGTGGTTTGGTTTATTTTGTTTAACGTCGTATAAACAGCTTAGGTCATTTAATGACGTGTCTCCATGTGTGTACTGTATGTACTATAGTGCTATCTCACTGAAATGCCATGCCAAATGCACCCAGCACAGCGGTCCGCCCGGTCCCATTATACTGACAACGGTGAACCAGTTCTTTGCAATTCCCCGTTGAATAGCAACTACCGTGTTTTAGGACTTTGGTATGCCCGGTCTAGTGACAGAACCTATTGCTTTCCTCACATAGGCGACCGCTCAACATTTAGGCCAAAAGTGATTTGTTGCCAAGCCAGACGGTAGGAAATAATGGGTAGTAAGACGTATATAATAGTATTGTTATTATGGTCAATGCTTAACGGCCCATCAACACAAGATTGGTAATCAGGGCCAAATATTGCAATGGGTGCAGCAGCTCACATTTTGAATATTGTACAGCTTCTGTTAACCGAACAGGAAGTACATGTCGGATTAATTATTTATCAGCATATACCACCTAATGTACATATATGCAATTAGGCAGGGTAGCGATTTAGAGTAGTTATCTGGCATCACAACAAAAGCTAACATGTTACGAATAGGTCACACCTGACTCTGCAAAAGTAAATATTGGTGCGTTAAACTTTATATTGTTACCTCACTGAAACATACTGTCGTACTGTAAAGCTCTTTATAGTGACTTATATAAACTAGACATGTTGTATATTATATTTATTTATATTAATGTATATGCTAATTGTATTAATGGTATACATATATGTACTGTAAAGCACTTTATAGTGACTTATGTAAGCTAGATATGGCGCTATATCAAATGTTGTATATTTTATTTATTTATATTAATGTATATGCTAATTGTATTAATGGTATACATATACGTACTGTAAAGCACTTTATAGTGACTTATGTAAGCTAGATATGGCGCTATATCAAATGTTGTATATTTTATTTATTTATATTAATGTATGTGATAAAGATTGTGATTGCCTCATCAGCTCACGTGAAGTGTTGGCAACAGGCGTTTATCTACTAGTCGGTTCATATTGCCGTAAAGATACATTGCTTGATTACACAGACTATATTAACAGTGAATCACTACTGCCCAGTTTGACGGATTTTTCGTAATACCACGTGATGGATTCGTTTTCTTAGGTAGGCACTGACATTTTTGTAAGGGATAATGTTGATAACGTAAGCGCTTGTAGGATTAATATTCAATGAAGTCAGTTAATATATGTTATTAGCAAATAAGTCTTTAAAGCAAGAAAACATTTTCCTTTTATGTTTTAAAATACAGCATTATCTAAATCGAATAAGTATAAAACATGAACAAATATAAATATTTTTGAACCAATCGATAACATAATTTTGTAAATAGATGTAAAGTGACACCAATATTTGTTATTCAATAAAGTAATATGCACCGCATCAATGAGAATCAGGAGTACCGTAACATCATCGGGCAGACAACAAAGACAGCGAATCGTAACAGTAATCAGCAGGTATAATTATATTAACAAGGTAAAATACATGAATGTTTATTAATATATCAAGATATGTATCTACACATATACAGTCATTAGCGCATCGTTCCAATTGATGAATGTAATTGAATATTTGCTAGTGTTATAAACGGTATTGACGTTGTATAGTGTTTCTGCAGATACGATGGAGCACGCGACTCTTAACAATTTACCTGAAACCAGCCAAAATGGATTCAATTATTCGTCTTTGGACGAAAATATCAACCCTGAAGCAAAAAGTATCGACCAAAAAGAAGAAACAGAAGACGATGCTAATGATACTTTAACGTAAGTTAATCAAAAAGTACCGATTTCACATATCACAATTCCTGACGTGGAAATAATTCGACCTCTTAAATCATATGATGACGTTGATGCGACAGGAAGTTCTTCACCTTCCAAGACACGTGTTCCTATCCTTACACCATCTACGTTTCAAAAGAAACCGTGCAAATCTCTTTTTTACTCAGAGATTTCATCCCTCTTGAATTCTCATTTAGGATCAGTTGATATATCGGTATTCACATTGATGTACAACTAATACTTGGGAACGGTTTAATTTTGTTTAACGTCCTATTAACAGCTATGGTCATTTAAGGACGGCCTCCCTTGTGTTCAAGATGCATGCGTGTAGTGTATGCGTGTGTATTTTGGGAGGGTGTGATATGTTCGCTTTTGTCTCCTTGTGATAGCGCGTAACTGATGCGGACTTTATAGTGCTACCTCACTGAAACATACTGCCGAAGACACCCAGCAGGACGCACAACCTGGTCATATTATACTTGGGAACTGATTGCGAGTCGGAAGACAGTATTAAATATGGCAATGTTATAAATATTTATTTAAGTTTTGAATTAGAAAGATTAGTAATGATAGAAATGATAAAAACGGTACTATGCGTAGTAATATGAAGTTTTAATTGTGTGTGAAATCAGCTGACTGATTGAACGAGAATCGTTGTATTCATAGCGTATTCATAGCGTATTAATAGCGTATTCATAGCGTATTCATAGTCAAATGGTAGTAGTTTTTAGCTGGTAGATCCATGTGTAGATCAAACATATACTTGGATAAATCCAAGAAAATTTGACACACTATTCCAAAAGATGACAATCTGTTTTTGTGTCTAAATATGTACAACTAAAGCAAGGCACAGACGCTCTTGTTTTTGGACCTTTTCCTTTTAACAACTGAACACAAGCGACATGTGCGGTTTTTTCCGAGCAAGGAGCTATCTTAAGCGTTTAGCAATTTCTTGATTGATTGAACTAGTCATTGCATTATCATCAAGTTAAACTTCGTCTGTTGACCCGGTATTTTATTGCCATTAGCTTGTTTTTACGATTAAAAACGAAATATTTGGTTTGATACTTTGCCTGTGAATGTCATATATTACATATTTTCTTGTTATTTATATTCTTTTATTCACAGAGACTTTCAAGGATTTATGCTCCTTTTACCATCGTATATTGGAATAGGTTTTCTTGGAATCCCTTATATGGTCAAGCTTCTAGGACTGTGGGTAAGTACACAATATATGTATACAACACATGCACAGAGCGTCACGTTTATCATTACATAAGCTTTCTTATCAATGGTGTTTGCCTAGTCGTATCTGGTTAAAATAGCTTCATTTATTTTTCACAACTATTCAACCAATATTACAAACTAACTTTGTGAACGTTGCGTTATATTAACATAGCAAAATTGAAAGCATGAAGATAGCTGATTGATTGGTCTCGGGTAAAAAAAACCTGACCAATCGCTAGGCTGATATCTGCCCTTTGAAGATTACAAAGGAAAGACGCCTGAATTCACAGCCTGTCAAGTTTTACCGTTACGTGACCGCGAGATTCTTCTGATGTACATAAAGGATCGAACTAGTCTCCTTGTCTCATCAACAAGGTGGCGCCCAACGAGCCTTCCTTTTTGCTATGACATATTCCAGGGGTGTAGCGTGCGAGAGTGAGCGTAACCCCTGGATATCGAGGATGATTGAGTGCCCTGCAGACAGATACCATTACCTCTATTGCATAGATTCGAGAGAATGATAAAAAAGTATGTACTTATTTTAACAATTACGAATCTATTGTTTATTCTTTTTAGGGTGGGAGTGGTGGAATTTTCTTCTATGGAATGTTGAACGAATTCGGCGCTTTGGTTTTAGCAAGAAGTACCCAGCGTCTAACAGATCGGTATGAATGGTTTGAAATTGCATATCGTTTTTCTTTTATAGGTTCATGAAATGTTAATTAAAACAATAATCACATTAATAACTTACTTGCCTTCAAAAGATATGGTGTTGACATTATGCAATCAATAGAATATACAAAAGCTTGATCTAAATTCAACAAAGTCCTTGACAAATGACGAATGTTGAGATGATGAAGACTATTTGCAGGTTTTGCTGTCGCTCTCACGATTTTAAAGATGACAAGAACATAGACATCAAGATCCCCCGCCCATGCACATATTGTATAATATGAAAGAAGACAATTCAGCGAAATACAGTCCCCCACCGAATGTGAAATTATAGAGCCCCAACAAACTTTTTCCTTTTATAGGTTAAAGGTCAAAATGTAGGTCAGAGTGACATCCGTTGGGCGGGAGATAAAAATGCAAGTTAAATATAATCCAATTAAGATTTTTAAAAGGAATTAAATTAAAAGAAATTGTGCATAAGATATTTTAATTGATTGATATTATTATTAATTCCATTTTTCTTAGCTAAATGTCACTTCGATATGTACCATTTCCATTTTATTTAACTGATTTGATAAATAATGGTGATTCGAAATCGTTAAAGTGTTCTATTTACATGGTATATAAGTGCCACCCTGCGCATACTCTGAACAAATGATAACCGGTTTGACGGGAAATGCGCTTTTTATAACAAGCGAGACCCATACTCATTACCAAGCAAGTCCCTGCTGGTAGGGCGTAAGAATTGTACCTGCTGCCCCTAATTGCATGATCGTAAGAGGCGACTAAATTTGGGGTCTTATCTTTTCTCTTCTTTCGAAACAACTTTATTCTTCCTAATGTTTTCCTTGACAATACCTCACTTTTGGCCATAAGTTGAGCGTTCGCCCGTGTGAGGAAGGCTTTGGGTTCTGTCCCCTGGCCGAGACATACCAAATTCTATAAAAATGGTAGTTTCTACTCCTGGTAAACGCTCAGCAATTTAGGTGTGGGACGACTGGTTCGACCGTTGTCAGTATAATGTGACCGCGTGGGATGTCCTGCTGGATGTCTTCGGTAGTATGTTTCAGTGAGGTAGCACTATAAAGTCGGCATCAGTTCCGCGCTATCACAAGGAGACAAAACACGAAGATATCGCAGCCTCCTAAAACACATACACCACACGCATGCATCTTGCACACAGGGGAGGTCGTCCTTAAATTACCTTAGCTGTTAATAGGACGTTAAACAAAATAAAACCAAAACCAAACCAAAACATTACCAAGCAAGTACATTTTAAAATGTCAGCGCTTCCGTAGATACGACAGCCGGAAGAAATTGTATCTCGGGGAAATCTCAAAACCAGAAAAAAAACTTTTTATCTCAATATTATGTTCCTTGTGTTTGTATATCGTCGTTGTTTCCATTATGATATCTTTGTGCCAGTAGGCTTTGATGCAAC
>JAULCA010331014.1:9084-25383 GCA_032360845.1 Crassadoma gigantea
AATCGAAATATCGTGATACATTGAGTCACTCAGAATCGATATATCGTGACACGTGAACTCACTCTAAATCAGTGTATCGTGACATCTGTTCCAGTATATTACGTGTGGGGACATGAAGCAGGTCGTCGATGATATGAATGACGCCATTGGAACACAGGATGTCCTTAACGACGACCTTGGCGAAGATGTGACCTCCCGTCACGCCGAAACCTGCACGATCACAGAAATACACACAACATATGACAAGGCCAGGGAATCATTATCGATTGTAGAAGTTGTAATTTATTACAGAATAATAATTCACCATTTTCAAAATCCACAAGACCTTTGTATTTTTAGAGTAAATTTGCTAAGAATTCTTACAATAGTAAGACATTACGCCAAACAGAACTTATTTTGGCCGATGGTGCCTTTAATGTAGTTTAGTAATTACAAAGCGTTAAGAACGGTAAATCAAGTTTGACCGTCTTTTCTCCCATACGAAAGATGATAGCACCTTAAAAGTTGGTGAAAGGTACAAAACAAAAATGAATTATAATGTAGAATACAACTTCTGCGTAACTCTAGGGCTCAGCGATGATGCTAGGAGCAAAGAAATCCAAATCGTCTAAACTGCTGTCAAAATAGAGGGGCAGATGCGTAAAATGTCTTTATCAGTTAAAACATTATGAGCAGTACAGGTTAATATGACAGTAAATGATTATTAAGTTTGTATATCATGAACGTCACTACTATTAAGTTGCAATCAAGATAACGGCGAAACTCGGACTAAAAAGTTAACTATGAGAGCCTACTTCCTTGTATAGTGAAATATAAACATAATTCTCTCGTAGTTTACCTTTTAGATTTTCAATTTCTATATCGTTGTCGTTAATGGTTTTCTTGACAATCATTGATGTGACGTCATAGGACGGAAGCTCTCCTCGAAACAGGTGACCCCGAAATGCCTGTAACAGAAGGAAGGCCATATATTTATAATTGCTTTACGAGATAAGCATGGTCAACATAATTCTAATTATCATTACGTTAGAAGTAAATGTATTGATGTCACTTCATTACTTGATTCTGGCGGTTACACACACATGAATGCCATGAAATAGTGTTAATTGATCTGCAGGCAAATTAAAAAGTTTATAACGAATAATGTACCGATGTTTCTGGTCATGTGTTTTATATTCTATTACATGTTTGCCACCGACAGACTGTTGGGACAATATTGTTTATCAGTGTATATATTTGGCTTTAACAGACAAATTCACCACTTACCTCTATAACGACGTTAGGGTCGCTGCTGAAGTAATTACGAGTTCTCTCGGGGATTTTAAATATTCCCGCGTCACCAGGTATAAACATGGTCAGTTGTCCGTAGCCTACCACAGTCCCCGACAGAATGGATTGTAATGTCGGGTCCTTTGATATCATATTGGCCGCGTATCTGAGAATTAAACATATACGATCACATGACTTTGGATATTTTTGTTTTCTACAATAATATAATTGTAATTGACTTAATAGCATGACCGTAGACTGATGGGGATACAGTGAAGGATGGCAATACCCTGTTTACCAGAACAGTTCACCTCTGAATGTAGACACTTACCGTGACCTATCAACGTCTAAACAGTTATGCTGGCCACTGAATGGGGACGTTTTCGTTGTCGATAATGTACTTATAAATAAGAAAAGCATTCGTTCACAATAAACTCAACTTACTGAAGCTGTGCATTGCCGGAGATAGCGTCCCATATAGAGAAGTTCCGAATGAGGAGGACATTGCTGATCAGGTGGATAATACCATTAGTACATTTAATGTCGGCCATCTCCACTTTTGCCTGCACTCCTCCAGCTTCTACGTAAACCTCTGTAACAGTTAATGTACCAGCTTGTTATATATTGTCAACATATTATACCAGACAGACATTGTTGTCACATTATACCAGACTGACATTGTTGTCACATTATACCAGACTGATATTATTGTCACATTAAACAAGACAGTCACTGTTGTCACATCATGCCAGACACACACTGTTGTCACATTATACCAGACTGACATTGTTGTCACATTATACCAGACTGACATTGTTGTCACAATATACCAGACTGACATTGTTGTCACATTATACCAGACAAATATTGTTGTCACATTATACCAGACTGACATTGTTGTCACATTATACCAGACTGACATTGTTGTCACATTATACCAGACAGATATTGTTGTCACATTATACCAGACTGACATTGTTGTCACAATATACCAGACTGACATTGTTGTCACAATATTACAGACTGACGTTGTTGTCACTTTATACCGGACTGACATTGTTGTCACATTATACCAGTCTGACGTTGTTGTCACAATATACCAGACAGCCATTGTCGACATATTATACCAGACTGACATTGTTGTCACAATATACCAGGCTGACATTGTTGTCACAATATACCAGGCTGACATTGTTGTCACAATATACCAGGCTGACATTGTTTGTTGTATTTCCGTGCGCATGACGTCATACCCACGACACAGTTTTTGTTGAGCGTGAAACCCTAGTGTTGTGGTAATAGGAAGGTTTATCAATGTTAACAGAACCATCAATAGCCATTGCTGCATCATTCAATGACGTCACGATGACGTCGTAGTGACGTATACCTACCGTTGTTGACTTGGAGTACCCGGATGGTGTTATTGTTTATGGATGTCAGTTCATCATATCGAGGAATGTTGTAGCCGACTATTTCTACGTCAGGAATGATGTGGGTTTCTAAAATCTGAAAATCACGAAAAAAATAATAAACGAAATGTAACATAATTCCAGATAATATTACTAAGGTTTGTACATGTACCGTGCATTAGTGAGAAAATAAATAACTATTAAAGTCGAAAAAAAGTAATCTTTATAAGAAGAACAAAATTACAATAACAAATATTCCTGTAAAATTAAATCTTTCAGGGTTATAGACCACAATATATTTTTGTATTGTTTAACGGCCCATTGACAATATTAGCCATTTAGAGCCAAGACCACAATATATGGGAGTCGCTATGGTAACGAGGCGCCATGGTAACAAGATATCCAGACATTATTTTACTATACACACAAGCAGTGATATTTACCTCTGATAAAAGTGACAAATCGTTGGATAATTCCTCCTGATCTAATCTCGGAATCTTCGCGAAGGCTTCGTCCGTTGGTGCAAAAACGGTGAACTTTTTATTTGCACTCGCCAGCATTGTCTTTGTACTGAGAGGTAACTTGTCTAGATATAAACCTAAGGCCTTCCTTGAAACAGAAAATGTGTGAATTTAATTTTTTTTTTTTTTAATAATAGTTATGTAGTTCACAAACTGACAGGCAATACATATACTGATAAGTGGTCAATCAAACAGACCAATACATAGACAATCATCATGGCGACACTGTAGGTCTACTGGAATAACTCAATCCATAGACCAAGTTGGCTGTGACGTTATTTCGTACGGTATATGCATGCTAATAAAGTGGCGAGGTAAAACGTCCTATGTGAAATGACTTATTTTATCATCATTACACGTATTTCCTTCATTTCATATTTACAGTGTATTACTGCAGCAATGGATACAAAGTCAACGAGTTTTCCTGGTGGTGGTTCAGAAGGTATGTAAGAAATGTATCTAAAGTCTAAAAAAGTTCTAAGTGGTGTTAATGTTTTCCCCACAACAGCATAATCATCACCAATCAGTGCATGTACTTATAATTATACCTACATGTTTGATCATTTTCGTAATAAAACTTTTGAACAAAATTAACTTATACCTTCTTTAAAACAGTAATGAGTCTGTCTGTATATGAACTAATCCCATACACTCGATTATTTAAGCATTAAACTGCATTCGGTTTCGGGTTATGAACGCCCACTGCATTACGGGAAAATAGCATGAACCGCGTTAACGATTCATGTTTTATTTTCCTGTTATGCAGTGGGCGTTCATATGGCCTATAACCCGAAACCGAATGCAGGTTAATACTTATATTTACATTTCCACACCTTACCATACACAAAAACAATAATTACGACAGAAAATAAAACAAATGCATCTCCAGGAGCCTCTGGAACGTTGAATTGGTAGAACAGCATATGGCGCGTGCTCCCTTTCCTGCAACGGAAACTTTTCCCGCGTTTTCTCCTGGAACGGGGACATTAAAATTAAGTCCTTCGAAAACGGCTATCGCAAAAACAATTTTACCATGAGTCATTGCAAACCTTTTCATCTTTTGTACTGTCTTTTTTTCAAAGTGCAGTAAAACAACTCTTTCATAATTGTTAAAGCGTTAAAATGCATCGTGTGTTTATTGCGTCACATTGCGGAAGCATGTCCGCTGAATTTAAAAACGAGTAATGCGGTCGTCATGGTAAAATGTCAGCGTTCAGTGGTCTGTTGAAAACGGATCAACGGCTGTTTAATAATTGAGTTGCATGTGATCCTGAATGCATGCATGTAATAGCGGGTCAACTACACTTTATAGGGGTACTTCGTCTTTCTCCAGATATATCGTGTCAGCTTGATGACGATGATTTCAGAAGATTCTAACTTCTAAGACGATGTGGGACATTCCGGTAATCACAAGGGCTCACATATAGCGAACAGTGAGTGACTGAAAGCTTGTTTCTTTGTTGACGACACTGGCTTATTCAATTTCGAAGCACGTTTAATCGATTCCATGTATAACATTATACTGTGTGAACCTTTTTTAATGTGAATAAATACAATCACTACAGTTTTCTACAAGTTCTCGTTCGAACGAGACTCAAACCCGACTTGCATTGTTTGTTTACACTGATCTTACGTGCGCATGCATACTCATTTCAGTTCATAGTGCTATGACCCGAAACGGCACTTACTTTGTTTACATAGTGACACTGCAGCGCAAATGTAAATATTATATGATCTTACCTTGTTTCCGACATTTCCTGAAGCTTTTGTACGATGTTCATATAGACGAAGTAGAGTAGATTATCAATGACGTGGATGACGCCATTGGAGACAGGAATGTTAGCGTCTACAACTCTAGCACGTACTTTGTTGTTCATCACGTAAACTGTCAATAAAATTCAAACTTAGTTTTACCAGACATCCTACCTCTAACTCGAACTGATTAACAAATATAAATTTTCAATCGGTGATACATTCATTAATATCAAAATTAAAAACAATTAGACAAATATTGCTGGGATTCCATACGATCATCCTATTAAAGTTGTATGATGTTCTATTTAAGGATTAACCTGAATAGATTTTTTATGTTATGGAGATAAAACCTAAGAAAAACGGAGTGTACTCTAAATAAACCGTGAAGCGGTTAATGATGAGAGTTCACTCCGGTTGTTTTATGTTATAGCTCCATAACATAAAAATATATTCAAGTTAATCCTAACAATTTACTATTTATTGTTGGACTGCTATATCAGCCAATCAAAAGCGACGTTACAAATGGCGACTTCATTTTTTTATGTTATGAGATGATAATATATATATTTTTAAGCCAATGAAGATGCTTGTTACAAGCAAGATTAAAATATTATGTAAAAACCCAAAGTTTAGCCCTGTCGAATATTCACTTTTTACTGGTAAGATCTATTTTTGACAAATATTTATTGAGCCCTTCATTCCTATATCATCAATATAGTATGTGGTGTTGAACTATTCGCTGTGTAGATAAATCCGCCCTCGGATGGCTAAGGAGGCAGATGTTGATACGTTAATTCCCGGTCATAGGTTATACATCCACGTGACATCTCATTTATCTCGAATTAAAAGAGACGATACATGTATCAAATATTTAGGTTTATATTTTTGTCTAATTCGTAGAAACCAATCAAAGATAACAGACGATGACTATGTACTTACGCTCTCCATGTCTTCGTTCAAACTGTACAGCGCCAGCAGTGGCTATCCGCGGTAGGACGGTCCCTCTACTGGGAAGGAACTGAACAAAGTCCGGAATCATGTGGGCTTGTATTACCTATATAGGGCACACAATACAGAGGTATTATAAATACTCCGGGTCACGTGGGCTTGTATTACCTATATAGGACACACAATACAGAGAAATTATAAATAGACCGGTGTCACGTGGGCTTGTATCACGTGGGCTTGTATTACCTATAAAGGGCACAAAATACAGAGGTATTATAAATAGTCCAGGATCACGTGGGCTTGTATCACGTGGGCTTGTATTACCTATATAGGACACACAATACAGAGGTATTATAAATAGTCCGGGTCACGTGGGCTTGTATCACCTATATAGGGCACACCATACAGAGGTATTATAAATAGTTCAGGATCACGTGGGCTTGTATCACGTGGGCTTGTATTACCTATATAGGGCACAAAATACAGAGGTATTATAAATAGTCCAGCATCACGTGGGCTTGTATCACGTGGGTTTGTATTACCTATATAGGGCACACAATACAGAGGTATTATAAATAGTCCAGTATCACGTGGGCTTGTATCACGTGGGTTTGTATTACCTATATAGGGCACACAATACAGAGAAATTATAAATAGACCGGTGTCACGTGGGCTTGTATTACCTATACAGGACACACAATACAGAGGTTTTATAAATAGTCCGGGATCACGTGGGCTTGTATAACCTATATAGGACACACAATACAGAGGTAGTATAAATAGTCCGGTGTCACGTGGGCTTGTATTACCTATATAGGACACACGATACAGAGGTGTTATAAATAGTCCAGTATCACGTGGGCTTGTATCACGTGGGCTTGTATTACCTTTACAGGGCACACAATACAGAGGTATTATAAATAGTCCGGGATCACGTGGGCTTGTATCACGTGGGCTTGTATTACCTATATACATGTAGGACTCTCAATACAGAGGATTATAAATAGTCCGGGATCACGTGAGCTTGGGTTTAGGGTTTAACCCTTGACCTAGCCCTAAATATATCGAGATCACGTGGGTTAGTATTACCTATATAGGACACACAATACAAAGAAATTATAAATAGTCCGGGTCACGTGGGCTTGTATTACCTATATAGGACACACAATACAGAGAAATTATAAATAGACCGGTGTCACGTGGGCTTGTATCACGTGGGCTTGTATTACCTATATGATATAGGACACACAATACAGAGGTCTTATAAATAGTCCAGGATCACGCGGGCTTGTATCACGTAGGCTTGTATTACCTATACAGGACACACAATACAGAGGTATTATAAATAGTCCGGTATCACGAGGGCTTGTATCACGTGGGCTTGTATTACCTATATGATATAGGACACACAATACAGAGGTCTTATAAATAGTCCAGGATCACGCGGGCTTGTATCACGTAGGCTTGTATTACCTATACAGGACACACAATACAGAGGTATTATAAATAGTCCGGGATCACGTGGGCTTGTATTACCTATACAAGACACACAATACAGAGGAATTATAAATAGTCCGGGATCACGTGGGCTTGTATCACGTGGGCTTGTATTACCTATATAGGGCACACAATACAGAGGTATTATAAAAAGTCCGGGATCACGTGGGCTTGTATTACCTATACAGGACACACAATACAGAGGTATTATAAAAAGTCCGGGATCACGTGGGATTGTATTACCTATACAGGACACACAATTCAAAGATCTCATAAATCATTAAAGCCGTTTTAGACGAAATCACATTTTCAAAGTGCTACTTATATTGCTTAATTAAAATTTTTAAAGCGATAACATAAGAAAAATAGTGTTGTTTCCTGTTCATTTTCTTAAGTAACCCATTTAGCAATGTAGATTGACTGGCACTTTATTATCCTAGCAACCAAGGCCTCCGTAGTGACCATCGCAGCAACTAGCAGCGAATGTTTGTTTCTTTGTATATCATTTAACATTATTCGTAATTTAAATACAATTACTGGCCTTTATTTTAAAGGTGTATACGGTAGTAAGAACGTAGTTGGCAACGAATATATTCTTTATGGAGCGCTAACACGCACCATAGACTATGTTCGTTGCCAACTGCGTTCATACTACCATTTACGCCGTCAAAATGCAAGTCAATAAAGAAAAATAAAATAAGCTAATAAGTTATTCCAACTTATATTAATCACTCTTGTTGGCTTGGGTGTAAGCGCGCGGGGGTCTTAGTGCGGGAGGAACCGGACAACCCGGAGAAAACCCACGTGGTCGGGCAGGTGACCCCCATACCTTTTCACGTCCGATCAGGGAATCGAACCCCGGCCGAAAGGGAAGGCGCTATCAACTGCACCAACGTACCACCCGTGTCAGACAATTAAACTGGAGTTATTATTTTTCAAATTGTTTATTTAGTATAATACACTTTTGACGCTGAGTCTAAATTGTGTGTCTCGTGATCAGATTGTTAAAATATTATCACTCAATGTAACATCACTTTAATCTTGATTTGACATGATTTAAAAAGTTGTTTTCGTACTAAGAATACCAGTGTAGTCAATTCTTATCATTTTTATTATCAATGCTTAACGGCCCATCAACACAAGATAGGTCATTAGAGCCAACAAAATTGGTCGACAAAAGCAAATTCTGAATCAAATTTTTAAAATTTTAAAAATGAGAAAGAACAAAGAGGAAGAAAAGAGGGAAAGAAAAGGGAAGGGACAAAAGGAAAGACAATAAGAGTAACCAGTTATATCAAACCTAGACAGGAGGATATTGTCAAACCTTGATAAAAGTTTGTTACAGTTACCGATCTAATGAGGCTTAGAGAGGATTGCATTGGACTGACCGAACGTAGGAGGAAGGCGTCGCCAAACAAGACGTCTTGTCCATAGGCTGGCATAGGGAACAAAACGGAGTCATTTGGAGCGAAGGCCGTAAACTGATAGTTGTTATTCCGTGTTCTATTCTTCAGGCTCATGTCCACAATGGAGGCTCTGGTAACGGAACTGAAATAAGTTACAAATAATTATGACAAAGACAACAGAACGCTCGATGTGTATTTAAAATAAGTCAGTTTTCATTATAATGAGCGGGAGGGGAATCAACGTTTTTATCAAGTAATAGCTATTATCAGACAGTTTACAGCTATAATCAGACAGTTTACAGCTATAATCAGACAGTTTACAGCTATAATCAGACAGCTTTACAGTATAACGTTCAGTCTTAACTTCTACTTACACTATTTTATAAACACTTTCTCTTAAACAAATCTGTTTACACTTTTAATTAAACGAGATTATTGTCGCTTTTGCTTCGAATTATCGCGGTTAATACTGAACAGTCATACTTACACAAAAGATAAATTCGGCATTTCCGGTTTCAACATGTAGTCATGCAGTGTTTTATTGCTGGCTATCGGGGCGATGACTTTGTCAATGATATGTAAAACTCCATTAGAGGCCACGATGTCTACGTTAAGGAGAACAGCACCGTTCACCGATTTTACCTTAAAGTAGCAACAAAACATAAAAGTACTTAATCTGGTAAATACAACAATACAATTGGTTTAATTAGATACACAGATTTTACCTTAAAGTATAAACAGAACATAAAAGTGCTCATTCTGGTAAAACAACAATAAAATTGGTTTAGTTAGATACACAGATTTTACCTAAAGAACCAACAGAATATAAAAGTACTTAATCTGGTAAATACAACAATACAATTGGTTTAATTAGCGACACTGATTGCGAGCAAACAATTTATAAACTAAAGGTTTTTATGCGCCTTCCCTTCTGTTTAAACAGTAGATAATAGGTATTTGGATTTTAAACTTTATTTTCTTTACAACAGTTTCATAATTGTTGTAAAATAAATAAAGTTAAAAATCAAAATACATATTGACTACTGTTTATTTCAACTTATATTAATCACTATTGTTGGTCCGGATATTAGCGCGCGGGGGTCTTAGTGTGGGAGGAAACCGGAGTACCCGGGGAAAACCAAAGTGGTCGGGCAGGTGACCAATACCTTTTCACGTCCGACCGGGGAATCGAACCCTGGTCGCCTTGGTACACCACCCGACCATCCTATTTGGATTATCACCAATGAGTCCTAAAAGGGGAATTAGACACGTCAAGTGTGGCTTTATTCATGCTTTATATTTGAGTTCAAAAAATCAATTTAAATTTAAAAAGTTTTCATTTGAATTAAAAACAAAGTTCATTTGAGTTAGAATGATATTTATTTTAATCAAAATGTAGTTTGTAGAGCCTAAATGTTATTTTTTGCATCCAAATGATATTTTTATACTTGAAATATATTTTTTGAATCCAAATGATCTTTTCGAATTCAAATCAGTATTTTTTTTAATTCAAATCAGTATTTTCTTAATTCAAAATGATTTTTTTGAACTCAAATGAGTTACTTTTAAATTCAAATGAAAACATTTAGAATTCAAATGGAAACTTTTTTAATTCAAATTGATTTTTTGGAACTCAATACATAAAAGCATTAATAAAGTAACACTTGACTTGCCATAGAGGAATCAGCTGTATGATGCAGTGTCACGTGTGTGTTATAGTCAACACTGCTAAACTTTTATCTGGTTTTCAGATGTCCCTGCAGGTAGGGCGTAAGAATTGTACCTGTTGCCCCCATTGCATAATCGTAAAAGTCGACTTAAAATGGGATCTTATCTTTTCTCTTCTATCGAAATAACTTTCTTTTTCCTAATGTCTCCATTGACAATGCCTCACTTTTGGCCATACGTTGAGCGTTAGCCCCTGTGAGGAAGGCTTTTAGTTCTTTCCCCTGGCTTAGACATACCAGAGTCTGTAAAAATTGTAGTTTCTACTCCTGCTCAACGCTCAGCAAATTAGGAGTGGGACGACTGGTTCGCCCGTTGTCAGTATAATGTGACTGGGTGGGATGTCCTGCTGGATGTCTTCGGTAGTATGTTTCAGTGAGGTAGCACTTTAAAGTCGGCATCAGATCCGCGCTATCACAAGTAGACAGTACACGAACATATCGCAGCCTCCAAAAATGCACATCCATACACAACACGCATGCATCTTGCACACAGGGGAGGCCGTCCTTAAATGACCATAGCTGTTGATAGGACGTTTAAAAATTCTTAACCAAACCATACTACTTACCAGATCGTCCCCGTCTGTAAACGTGTTGAAGTGAAGCTTAGCGTTCGAGGGATGGGTCGAGTCTGTAGCTCGATTGTCAACTATGTCACTCTCGTGTATAATTCCTTGTGCTGAGCAGTAACAAAAAGAAATCAACAGTATCAGATAAATGTTGTCAAGATAAATGATTTAGCGACAAAAACAATATCAGATAAATGTTGTCGTGATAAATGATTTAATTTAGCGACAAAAACAGTATCAGATAAATGTTGTCAAGATAAATGATTTAGCAACAAAAACAATATCAGATAAATGTTTTCAAGATAAATGATTTAACGACAAAAACAATATCAGATACAGGTAGTCAAGATAAATGATTTAGCAACAAAAACAATATCAGATAAATGATTTAGAACCAAAAACAATATCAGATAAATGTTGTCAAGATAAATGATTTAGCGACAAACAATATCAGATACAGGTAGTCAAGATAAATGATTGAGCGACAAAAACAATATCAGATAAATGTTGTCAAGATAAATGATTTAGCAACAAAAACAATATCAGATTAATGTTGTCAAGATAAATGATTTACCGACAAAAACAAAATCATATAAACGTTGTCAAGATAAATGATTTCGCGACAAAAGCAGTATCAGATAAATGTTGTAAAGATAAATGATTTAGCGACAAAACAATATCAGATAAATGATTTAGCAACAAAAACAATATCAGATAAATATTGTCGTGATAAATGATTTAGCGACAATGTTAAGGAAGAGTAATAAATAATCAACAGAACATATTAACAATATTGTTCCATTAACTCGTTTACCCCTGAAAATACATTTGAACCCTCCCAATTCAAAGGTTTAAAAAGTTCATCATTAAATTTCAGGGGTGAATCAGTTAAGATTATCAGTGAAACGACATGATGACAATATACTTTATATGATACAACAGACCAGATCGTAGAGACAGGTCAACACGATGACGTCATACAAGTGTAACAAGAGAGGAAAAATGCACGGCCAGACTGGGGCTCGAACTCGGGACCTTTCGAACTCTAGACGGATGCTCTACCAATGGAGCTATCTGGTCGTCGACGATCGACCCAGTCCAGTTCCGCTACATTCCTCCTTCCTTTTTCTAAGTCTTCGCCCTCGAAGACACAACTTTTTGGCACCACTGAAAAAGGACAGGGAAAATGCACGGCCAGACCGGGGTTCGAACTCAAGACAGATGCTCTATCAATTGAGCTACCTGGTCGCCGACGATCGACCCAGTCCAGTTCCGCTACACAGGTACAGAAAGTGGTTCATTGTAGCACCTGTCTGTATATGACTCCAGTAAGTAAATATCAGAATCGTAGGGTTTGATGTCAAAGCACAACAATTTCTAAAGCGATATTTATTATTGATCATTAATTCCGTTAAAATCCTACTACCTAGTATATGACGTGTAGAGGTCAGTCAGGGTCATTGACGTCATGGACCTTGGTCATACAGACATCGAATGACGTTGCGAAAATTACAGTGGGTATATTTTGTTATACAGCCACAACACACTTCAATATACCAAGCATATGCCTTGTTATATTTTAATCGAATTAGAATTACACTAAAATTTACATTTTTTCTCTCTCAGGTTGGAAATTTCACAAACGTTGTCACCAGGGATAGGGTTAGTGTTAGGGTTAGGGTAAGAAACGGTTTTCTAGTCTGACCACACGTAAAATGTGCTATTTATACATTGCGATAATGGGGTGTTAGTAAACTCGTGTAGGTTTAGGGAAGAACAGGCCCCCTGTATCCCATTGCATGATCGTAAGAGGCGATTAATATACCACAAAGTATTATCGATGAAGTTTTTCCATTGACTTAAGAGACATTGGAAAAACCAAAAATAGGCCTGCTGTCTTCCACTGTTTGTGTATCGTTAGAAGCGAATAACGTGGGACTCCCTACAGAGTCTAATGTTTTCTTCTATGTCTAAGGGGACATGGTAGAGACAGGAAATTAGTTTGCTGCCCCATCGAAACACTTGGAATCTATTCCGTTTCTTATCCCTCCTGCCGTCTTTATCTTTCAGGCAGTGTCACCTTTGGTACCAGTCCTCCTATGATCCTGGCTGTTGTGTCTCCCCAGGCATCCGTCCTCGTGTGACCCTGGCTGTTGTGTCTCCCTAGGCATCCGTCCTCGTGTGATCCTTGCTGTTGTGTCTCCCTAGGCACGCGTCATCGTATGACCCTGGCTGTTGTGTCTCCCTATGCACCCGTCCTCGTATGATCCTGGCTGCTGTGTCTCCCTAGGCACCAGTCCTCGTATGATTCTGGCTGTTGTGTCTCTCTAGGCACTCGTCCTCGTATGACCATGGCTGTTGTGTCTCCCTAGGCACCCGTCCTCGTATTACCCTGGCTGTTGTGTCTCCCCAGGCACCCGTCCTCGTATGATTCTGGCTGTTGTGTCTCCCTAGGCACCCGTCCTCGTATGATCCTGACTGTTGTGTCCCCCCGGTACCCGTCCTCGTATGATCCTGAATGTTGCGTCTCCCTAGGCACCCGTCCTCGTATGACCCTGGCTGTTGTGTCTCTCTAGGCACCCGTCCTCGTATGATCCTGGCTGTTGTGTCTCCCTAGGCACCCGTCCTCATGTGATCATGGCTGTTGTGTCTCCTTAGGCACCCGTCCTCGTGTGATACTGGCTGTTTCAAGGACGTTTAATAAACAATAAAACAATGTTAGTAAAGTTTGTAAATAACCACCTACCTATATGGAATGATAGAAAGCTCTCTGCCATTTTTGGGTCGGCCATATTATACCCATAATGCATCTCGTCGTAGTATAGAAATGCGGTACTGTAGGGCGCAAACACGGTAATACCTGTCTGCTCAAACAGGTGAGACATGTTCCGTTTGTGGATGAGGCTATGTAACTGTAAAACAAAATAAACAAAGTAATTAAGCTATGTGCAAAACACAGGGAACTCCTTCGCGGAAAGCATTTCAGAACTGAGTTATAAGTATTAACCATTGATTTGGATACTTGAGTGAGGCATTTTGAAACACGTAACTCCAATAGTCTCACGAAGAAATTCACGAGTAATGAAGAATGTATTGAAATCGTCTATTCAGATATCTTAACTCAAATGCCAGCGTGTAGTCAATAAATATATCGTTTAGATTAACTTGGCTATAAAGTAGCTATAACAGTTTGGCGTCAAACCATAGTGGGGTAAATGAAGTGAAGAAGAAACGAAGGAAAACAGGACAAAATTGATGAAATGACAAAAGAGAGATTAAAACAGAGGAATGAAATGTAATGTAACACTCTAATGAGAGGGACCTGCTGGAAACTATCAAAAGTTTTCTTAAAGAATGCATTGGCATACATAATATATGAAAGCGAGTCTGCAAGTAACAGAAAGTGGTTTATAAATTTTAAAAATTATTTGCTCAATATGCACCATGAATCAGAACGAATTAATTTGAAGAAACACAGGATACATTCGAAGTCGTTTTGTGACTGAATAGTTTTTGTGTGTCACTATATATTAATATAGTGCAATCGGAAAAAATGTAACATAGAAAAGTTAATATCAATACTGACACGACCTCGAAACAGTAAACAATATAAGAGTAAAACGCATTTTAAACGTGATCTAGCCTCTATCTGGAGAAGTACTTAGGCTTTTACAGAACTAGAGTGGAATTCGTTAATAATGTTATCAGAAATTAACTAATGTCTCATTACTGATAGAGCCAGTATCGATTTTCGATAAAATGCAATGAAAATGGAAAAGCGACAGAAAGAACCTCCGTTTAATTTCCAAATATCTGTGTACACTTCTCGGTATGTAAACACGTGAACACCCTAATCAGTGTCGCGAGAGCGCTTTAGTAACGGGATTAGGGCGCAGTCGGGCGAAAAGCTATTGTAACATTTTGGTTTTAGTACCAATTCGCCATGGTATTAAACTGTGATGTTTTCATTTTGAGTAATAAATCCCGAATGCAGACCCTCAAATCGAGTGCCATTACCAGAGTAAAAATCGTTACAGTTTTCAGTGTTATTTGTACGAGCCATACATCATAGTGTCCTTATTGAAACATGGCAAACTCGTGCTAAATGAACTTCTTCATGTCAACATGTCCACATTAACTCAATCGTCTCCAACCAGACGTACGGTTTAGTGACTGACGAAAACTAAACAACTTACTCGAACCATTCCTGTTGTATCCTGTAGCTTACTTACTTTGTGTCTATGGAGACGGGTGGCTATAGAGAACGTAGTCTATGGAGGAGGGGTCTATGGAGACGAGTGGCTATGGAGACGGGTATCTATGGAGACGGGTATCAATGGAGACAGGTATCTATGGAGACGAGTATCTATGGAAACCGTAGTTCATAGAGAAAGGGTTCTATGGAGACGGTTGTCTATGTGAAACGGTGTTTATTGAGACGGGTATCTAAGGAAACCGGTGGAGACCGGTGGCTATAGAGACGGATGGATATAGAGACCGTAGTCTATTGAGACGGGTATCTATGGAAACCGGTATCTATGGAGACCGGTGGCTATAGGGACGGATGGGTATAGACACCGTAGTCTATTAAAACGGATATCTATGGAAACCGGTATCTATGGAGACCGGTGGCTATAGAGACGGATGGATAAAGAGACCGTAGTCTATGGGGAAAGGTATCTATGGAGACGGGTGTATATCGAGACCATTGCCTATGTATACCGGTACCTATGAAGACTGTAGTCTATCCAGAAGGTATTTATGTAAATGGTTGTTTATTGGGACGGTTTCTATGTTGTCGGGTATCTATGGAGACGGGTATCTATGGTGACGGTATCTATGGTGACGATATCTATGATGACGGTATCTACGGTGACGGTATCTATGGTGACGGTAACTATGTTGTCGGGTATATATGGTGACAGGTATCTATGGTGACGGTATTTATGTTGTCGGGTATGTATGGTGACGGTATGTATGGTGACGGTATGTATGGTGACGGTATGTACGGTGACGGTATATATGGTGACGTTATCTATGGTGACGGTATATATGTTGTCGGGTGTCTATGGTGACGGTATGTATGGTGACGGTAACTATGGTGACGGTATGTATGGTGACGGTATGTATGGTGACGGTATGTATGGTGACGGTAACTATGGTGACGGTATGTATCGTGACGGTAACTATGGTGACGGTAT
>JAULCA010331015.1:2400-12538 GCA_032360845.1 Crassadoma gigantea
TGTGCATGCTACTACTGATGTTGGTTACATAACTTCCAAACTGCTTAACACCAATAAAATATATCTTTATGATCAAGAAATGGAATATAACGTTTATCGCTATAGAAACCGATACCAAGACTGGTATTATACTTGTGCCTGTTACATACAAAAACGATGGCAGTGACAACACTCAACAAACATAACCACCATTGAAAGTAAAGTTACGTTGGATAAGTTAGCAAAATGTATGTCAATAAATAGACAAGATATGTTGTTCAGCTCATAACAAACGATCTTCACTACAACCATAAACAATAATTATAAAGCTGTCAGTGTTTACGTTATTACCAGAAGCCACTTCTGTTGAAGAAGGAACTGGCATGCTATGCACAATTCAAGGACGACACACTTATGTCTACCTAGTCTTAACTGCAGACACGCAAACCGAATTCATCATTATTACAGTAACGCATGCGGTATTATCTTTTCTCTGTAGGCTACTGCGCCACCCAGTATCAGGTGTCACCAAACAATTAACTATCGTAAGTGTGTTGAAAAAAAATATCAGAGGACAAGTTTCTGTTTTGAACTATATACTTCCGTTCAGCGCTGAGTGTTTCGTATTTTATTTCAATGGCAATTTTAAACATAACTATGATGTTTTGAGGAAGTTTGATATGTGAAGTTGATTTATTTAAAACAAAATATTAACATCAACATTAATATTAACGTTTTCTGCTCAGAAGCGTTTAATATATCATATAAACAGGATTAAAAAGGGGGAATTAACTTTCAAACGAAAGTAATTATCATTTGTTTAATGACATTTTAAGCTTTTTGATGCCAAACTTCGCAGTATCTTATTTTTATTTCAAACACAATATCTTTTTGTAATTGATGGACCAAATGGCACGGTAATTTATATTTTAGTATTTTCAATATGTATGATATGTTGTTGCTATATCTTAAAGAGCAAATATCCTATCATAATGAATGGATAAGTACCAATATAATCTGTCTGTTCAATAATAAGAGCCTAGTGTTTAAAGAAATTGTAAAACAAAACCATCAAAACATCCATATGTAATTAGTATACGTATCCAAAACTGTGTTTATTCTATCGTTTAAAGCAACTTTTTGGCAGTCTCCTCGGAACAATTAACACTATGTGGGTCAGTGTCTGCTGACTTCTCAACGGTTGTGGGTTCAGTGCCAAGTTTATCTGAGTTAAAACACCACCCAGATTCGGGCGGAATCCACATTGATTGTGATTCTAACATTATTTAATTAACACGAAAATATAAACTGGTCGACCAACTTGTTGATCTCTTCTTTGGAATGTACAGTTCGTTCTTATGTACATGTTAAGTGATATTAACAAGACGCAATTTTGTGTTCAACTATGCATGTACTGACCGCTAGTCATTTACTGACCAGTGGTCGTGGTAATGAAACGAAAATACTAATGCGCCTAGTCACTTGGATTATCAAAATAACGTGTGAAGTATTTGTTTTACGCTATATTTACAATCAATCACTTTGTCATGTTTGTATGCTAAACTGCAAACAGCTATTTTGCATGGTTCATACTTTTTTGATAAATATCCCTTACATAAACCAAAAGAGTTATAAAACATGTTCTCATATCTTTGTACATTGACGTGCATAAAAAAAACATAGACTTTAGTAAGGTTTCGGCGGGCTTCATAGTAGTTTTATTATGTTTATATAAAAATACAAATGTTTACGTTAGGGAAATAGTAATGCACTGTCGACACGCCTAAATTAAAACACGTTCTCTCTGAAGTCTTAGGAATTCCGTTATGTTTTCCCACGCTGAAGAACAGGAGTACAACAGATTTATAAGACTAATTTCTCTCGCAAATAGATGAATACACAGGGTTGTTATTGAAAGATTAGAAATACACAAAAAGCACATTATTTTTTACATTGAATGGATTAACCTTTTCAAATATGTGAAGATGTAGGCCATGGAGAAGAGGTGTGTTGACGTGTGTAGATAATGTATAGAAGCTCCTTGTTATTCAGAATCAGTTGATGGAACTTTATTCCCTCACCCTTTGACCGGGCTCCCGTGTTTCACGGTATAACGAGGATAACTACGTCTATGCTGGCATCTTATGTATTCTAGAATACTTAATTAATTACTTTACCTCGCTTGCTACTAATTATGATAATTAAACACGTATGATGAAGCAATTTTCGTTTTTGTATTTGCATGGAACAAAGATTTTCACATTATCATATCAAAACATCTCCAGAAAGAATAATGCTAGTACCGTTCCCTCCTAATTAACATGTACTGACCACGACTGTCAGAACACAACAACACACGGTTCTGTTCTAAGGGGTGTATAATTGTGCCACTTACTTAATGTTATCTCACAGTTCTCTATATGAGATACAAACACTTTATAAACATATATACTACCGGGGAATGTAACCTATTATTGTTACAAAACTTACATTTAGTTTACTTGTTGGTTGGAAACCTGGGTTTCAATTCTATAAACGAACGCTTTTGCACGTGGTTATCTTGCGACATTGCAATACATATTTATCTTTTCTGTTATTGCTGTCTGTTATAGCACGAAACAGGTGTCGTTATACGTAAATCATAATCACGCAGCTACCTTACTGTCGTCAAATATTGTAAATCATAATAACAGCATACAGATTCTGATGAAACCTTATCCAGAGGAACGAGTTCAATTTCTATTTCGAAATTGAATTTTTGTTTAAAATAAATGTTTTCCATCATATTTTTGAATAACTGTCTTCCATGAATATTCTTTGACTAAAGGACCACATTTTGTCGGATTTGAGGTCTGTGTGTCTCTTATACCGTAATTCGATAGTCTTTGTTTTCTATGTACAATAAGAACAGACGCGATCCCCAACGGTGTATTTTTGTCGGAAGTTTAAACGCTTTATTACACATAGTTCGCCTGCAAAAACCCATTGTATGAATTTTCCATTGGCTGTTGCTTTACATATATATTATAAAGACATGTCGGGAGTATAGTTGTTTACACTCAGCACGATTTGAAAGATACATTACCTTAACACAGTTTACAAATATTTAACACAATAAAGCATGCTCATGAAAGAGTATTTCAACTCGGTAAAATTCCGTATGCGACGAAAGTCGCGCTTACAAGTTTTGAATACCAAACGTGTACATGAGTGAATCTTAACGTCATTAAACAACGCTAAATTTACTG
This sequence comes from Crassadoma gigantea, assembly GCA_032360845.1. Taxonomy (NCBI): domain Eukaryota; kingdom Metazoa; phylum Mollusca; class Bivalvia; order Pectinida; family Pectinidae; genus Crassadoma; species Crassadoma gigantea. Next base: position 5,628 of record JAULCA010331015.1, read on the forward strand.
TTTTTTCAGGTAACATACCATCAACACACACAAAACAATGCATATTATATATATAATAATAAAATTACCCATGCTTCCAAATGTCAGTAAAATCGTTATAATTAATACAGTGTGCATTGTATGCACATTTACCTTTACAAAATTAATGACATAACATATCAACGCTAACATACAACCATATCACGTCAATATTCAACACTAAACGCTCTATTTTATTTGCTTATCAACTTAACATAGTTTGTAGTTCATGTAGGTACATGTAACATACAATCAGCACACACAAAATCATGTTCATTTTGTTTTTAGAATTCTATGAAGAAGTTTAGATTGGTAATGTAATAAATATTTACAAATAGCATAAGCCTCATGATTAATTTGATAATATTTAAACTAAGTTCTACATGTAGAAAATATTTTTTTGGTTTATGTAACTGACATCCCAGCACTTTTTATGCAAGTTCATGAAAAAATATCCTTCAATTTTGTAACAAAGGCATAGCTAATTCTATTTTCGCCAAATAGCTGCTCAGCAGGACTTCAAACTATCATTAGTGAAGGTACGCACACTTAATTGGCCAGTAACCCAAAGTAGTAATATGGACATTTTGATATTGGAAGGGTAAATTCCTGTCTGTCATGAGAGAGTGCGATACTCAGCGAATTATGCTATTGCAGTAGGTTTTCTGATAGGCACCACTTTAAACATCCCGATCAGTTCAAAACCACCGACATAATTAACATGTTTAAGAACTTTCTGTGAATACATTGCATGAATGCGTGTAGACACGAAACGCTGTGTCGTTTTTTGTCACCCAGCGAAGGAAAGGCGAATGTATAGCAGGGGCAATTACTATGTAATGATTTTTTCAATTGCTATGATCCCAAGAGTACATATAAACTCACGCGTAATGAGTATCGAATCCCGTGCGAGGAACGATAATCCCCACTGATTGCAACTGTCGTCAGATAACAACAAAAATGGCGCTTTCATGTTCACTTCTGACTTCAATGATATACAAATGGTAACTTGAGTTATATTTCTGAGTATCAATAATTCGTTATTAGTAACATGGGCTTATATTATCCGTCTGAGTTCCATATCCCCCAAATCTGCATTAATCTTTAATATATAAGAATTAAAAAATCTATTTTTTTATTTTTGAAATGTTGATATACTTCTGCATTATTAAACCAATATCAAACAATGTAAAATCGTACGAAAAAAAAGAACCCATCCTAATCGTGATTCAGTCTATCAATTCTTCTTTTATTAGATTGTCTAGACAACAACTTATTGCCTCATAATTTGCTTTTTGCTGTAAAAAGACATGCACCATAAGTAATATCATTGTCTGTGGGTTTCTATATGACGAAAATTCATCTAAACGAATAGCTTTTTCTTTCTGATCAGAATACGTCCAAACACCACTGCAGACGTGTGCTTCTGTTTGACGATATACATCTTGTTACGAAAGCCTAATAGTGTCATTTTGAAACGCGAAAAATACCTCGTTATTACGCAATAGCTATCTCGTTAAAACGCGATAATTATCTACTGTAGTTTATACGCGTTAGTTATCCCGTTAAAACGGGTATTTCCGTCTTCAGATTTTTATGAGGAGATCTGATCAAATTGTTCTTCCTTCTCGGTAGATTTCTATGCGACGACAGGATGTAAAGCTCCTGAAACAGCTTGTGAACATCAATGACGTCATACAGGCCATGTATCAGCGTGCCAAGGAGATCCGGAGTGATGAAGACGATGAAGCAGATGAACCCAACAACCTACGGACGACAGATGTCTGGAGGGAAACGAACAGACGAACGCCGCTAATCCGTCAGCAAAGCGTACCTTACTACTGCGGGGCACCGCGGACAGTAACCGCTACTAGTATGGGGGACAGTATGGAAGGTACGGTCCGCTTTATTTCTATTGAAGAATCTGTGAAAGCTTTACAAAAACTATTTTTTATTGAAAGAACAGAAAGTTATCCGTCGTCAGTTACGGTGTTAGACTGAAAACAATTTTATGCTTGAGTTACACTAATTTTATTATTGAAAGAAAAAACAATGGATTTGATGATAATATTCATAACATTTCAATAATTTTTAAAGATAGCTTGAAAAACTAATGAATCTAGAAATACTACCGAAACACTTAAAATGTGTATTTAACTGATTGTTTGTGTTAAATAATGATGATGAACGTGAATTGCGAGGTTTTTATCAAATGTTTCGAACGGAACACTAAAATATACAAACACTGTATCAGACTTATCATGTATAGCGAAAGCAAACTGTATGTTAGAAATGGAAGTGCTTTTGAATTTCTTAGTTTATAGTATATACAGGTGTTTGATCACAAGAACACGAACAGTAATGTTATGTATTGAAACATCTTTGAGTGTTAAAACAATTTACTGTGGTATGTTGTTGAAATAATGTTTGAGTTATAATGCACAAAGCTGAAATGATTTAACGTGATCTTTATCGACATTGCCATATTTCAGGGTTGGACGAGATTGCGGATGACGACCTGTCCATAATCACCGGTGACGTCACAGATGACACAGACAGCTTATTCTCCAGCTCGGGAGCTATAACCGTGCCTTCTTTTACCAAACATTACATCCGACAGCGGGCCATTTCTTGTGAAACGACTCCTAACGAGCAAAATACTTTGGATGATAGTCATTTTGAAAATATGTTAATGAAAAATATTCAATTATGGAAATATTCATTGCATAAGAATTCTGATAATGAACCTAACATTTTACAAGTAAGATAACAAACAAACAGAATTTGAAGTGTAAAACAACTTTATTAAAATTATATTTTTTATCGATATGTACTTTGATGTTATGATAAAACATATTTTAATTACAAAACCATGACTTTATTCAAAGTCAATACAATTTATTGAAAAAAAACTGTTCCTAACGATACTGCGGCTGCGAGTTCCAGAGGAATCGCTATTATAAATACACATTTTGCATACTGCCAATTATAAAAAAAACGTTTGATTATGATATGTTTGATTTTGCACACTGCTTAAAGTTATTGTACAAAGTCTACAATATCGACGATATAACAAAACTTTTCAATGGTTACCATTTTGGTTAACATAGTGGATAATAACAATAGAAACTATTGATGTAACCCGGAACAAAGATGTTTAGTTTCTATTCCAAAATGTTAGAGAGACTACCTGAATCGACGGAATAGATATCCAAGATGTCTGACCTTCAGCTTTTGGTTTCTCATCATCTTCGAAACGTCATGCATACCTTAAAAACAACGTCAAAAAGAGAAATTGTTATGGGACACAAATGGCCAAATACACTTTCACTTTTAGCTGAGCTGGAATGGCAAAACTGGTCCGACTGATTTTGTTAAGTTGTTCGAATATAGCTGTTATAATCAGTAAAATTAATTATAACATTAAGAGAAAAGGCAACAATAACGTCCATGTAACCTGAACTCGATATATTTGCTTATCGCTATAAAATATCTTTAAACTAAGAAAACTGTCGAGGTATGGAGAGTGAAAAGGCTGAGTGCAAGTGTAATTGTCGTCATGACGATCTCATAGAGAAACATTATGTTTATATGTTTAGTATGAATATCGACGTGTTTAGTTATGTTCACCATTGTGGCTGGTAATAAATGTAGCTTCATGTGTCCCAATGCTCCTTTGAAAGAATGCAATATTTCGTTGACCATAGTGTTCATAACTTTGAGGTGCGATAAGAATGCCAGTATACAAGACATTTGGTCCGAACGTACAGGCAGATTATCCATCCTTGAAAAATTGGCTGTTAATAACGTTAATCATACTTGAGTTTATATTGAGATTGAAGATCTTTATAATAAGACATGTCCTTGTAAGGACAAAGTATTTGAAAACTCGTTTAAACGAGACATCTTGTACTGTTATGGCCGTATACATGACGATATTTTGGCCGCCATGAAGTGTTACCATTCCCCGTATAAAATGTGAGCTTTAACTGAAAAAGAAGATGTTTTTTTCTAAAAGTGTGACACTTACGTTTCATGATAAAGATATATCGACATCATTAAGCTCTTTTATAACCCTTCAAAAAGTCAAAATATTGGTTACATCTGCACTTAGGGATATTCTAATGGGTGGGGTAATAATAATGGGTGTGTCACATGTATGGCGTGTCTACGACGAATTGTCGAGTGAGGGGACATGCGTGTTTTTTTTATATTTGAAGAGTTTTTCATTTAATGTTTATATCAACTGAAAATAATCCGGCTCACGATCGAAAGTTTCGTTGCCCTTATCACTCAAGCTGAATATTGTTTTTTCTTGTTTGTCATGTTTTTATTTCATGTGATGACGAGCGATGTGAATATATTGGTGCTGTTGATTGATTGAAATAAACATCTTGTGTATATATGGCGTCAGTGTCAAGTGTTGAGCCTCTGTTGCGTAAACAACCAAGACATGAATATTGTTGGGATTTAGATAGAGAGTGTCCTACACAGTATTGGTTATATATACCAAATTGTTGACTTCTACCAACTGTATGAGAATTTTGCAAAGAACTTATGGTTTAACATTGAGTGATGGAATTAACAGGGGATATTATACTGAATGATTTGCACGCATACATTTTTCAGGGATCAGGATGTCAAAGATATTACATGACTAATGTTTAGATTAGCAACTTAATAGTTTTATTTGAATAATCAAATTATCCAGGATAAATGCTTCTCGGAAATGTATTTAAAAAGATTTGCGACATATGAAGTTCAAACGATATATACAGATATTTGATTGAAGATTTTTGCATGCTTTTAACTCAACAAATTCATTATGCTTTAGTTAACAGTTAAAGATTATCCATAGGTATTTTAATTAGATTGCAAGATACGTCGTCTAGCTCCAACATAACATATGACAGGATAAATATATCAAAACACACTAATTAAGCATAATCTGGATCATAGCGATATTAAGAAGGTTGTTAGCGGTTAAGTTACTTCATCAGTTGCAGAATTCATAAACCGTGTACATAATACTACGTAACCTCCAAATGATTTGTGAAAGTTAATATTTGTTTATATTTTATTTGCTTGAGAAAGTCTTTATGAATGTTAACCTCTAGCATATCCATGTGAGTTAACAAACAATGTGATAATAGGCATGCATAAAGTAAGTCTGACTTTTAAAAATAATAATTGAACAAAGGGAAGCAATCAAGGGTACCTTAGTATCAAAACGAACGAACGTGACTTTAATAATGGTTTCACTTCGCGTTTGGAGTGCATAAAGGGGAGTAATCCAGGGTATCTTGATGTAAAAATAACTCATGCACTGTTGCTATATTCTCTCTCCATCAATGCTATTTACTTCTTAATGAGTTTTATGATTCTAATCTGAACAATATATCACAAAATAAACACTGTTTTTCTTTCACATCATCATTGTCATTCAACAACACGCCAATACCACATTAAAATTTAAAACAATCAGACCCAATTCAAGTAGCACACAAAATGTTCTTAGATGTTGTTAGCATTTGCTGTATTAGTATATTGAGAGTTCATAGTAAAGATTTGATTATTAAGACGTGATGTAAATTATTTAAAACGTGGGATCAAAGGCAGATTTCTATGTTCCAGCATATTTGTCGAGTGGTTAACACTCCGGCCTTCCACACAGCCGGCCGGGGTTCGACCCCCGTCGGCGTACGCATCGATATAAGAGAACGTGTTTTTCTCCTGCACACACAACTCCAACAACCCAGGTGGAGTATAAATTGGTCTAGGGTGGGTGTTGCGGTATCTGTGCTGTAGCATTCCAGTGAGGTGACACTATAAAAGATGCCGTTGGAAGCACGGTCGCACTATAAACAGAACACATTACATCTCTAGCACACACACAGACATACATACATATGGAGATATTAGCCAGGTGGTATAGGACTAGTAGTTAGCGCCTGATAAGGCAGCTCCTGCTAATTCCTCAAAAATTGTATTTCTTAATGTTTATGCTAATTGTATTAAATATATATCTATGTACTGTAAAGCGCTCTAGAGTAGCTTACGTTAGCTAGATATGCCGCTATATCAAAATGTTGTATATTATTATTATATTTTTATTATACAATTATAATAAACAAAGAAGGGGAAGCATGAAACGCACTATTACGTACTATTCCCTTTCGTGTAGTGTTGTTTGGTTGGAAAAGTGCCTTTGTCTTAGTAATGCCTCTGTCATATTAAAACGTGGGCATGAACCAACATGGTATGAATTTGTGAATATAGTTTTACTTTTATTGAATATCTACAGAATTTCTGTAACTGATGTACTGGAAAATGAACCACATCGAAAATCAGAGAAACCATCTTTAAATTTATAGACATATTTTCGAATATAATTTTTTTATGTATAGCTGTGGTTAAATCAAAAATGTACACTTAACAGATATCAATCTGGTGTGATATCCTAAATGACATCATATCAATACAGCATTTAAAAAGTGGCTATGTCTGTTTCCCAGTGCATTTACATCAATGGCTAATCTGCTCTCAACTCCCAGATCATAGCTAAGTAATCTACTCTCAACTGACAGATCAGAGCTAACTTCACAGATTAATTTCTGTTGTAATTATAAAACTTCAAAGGGTATGGTATATCGGAGAGTACCCTGCATGCTCTGACAATCACGCTTTGATCTATGGTGTCAATGTTAGATTGATTACGCTGTGTACGAGTAGCGTCATAGCGGTATGACTATGGAAAGCTGAGGATAGCAACATAGAAGCGTCATTTATCGGGAGGCTTGGTGTTTGTCGATACGACTAAACACTGTTGAATGATTTATTAGGTACACTCAATATTCATTTAATCAAACAAGTAAAGAGGATTAAAACAGCTT
>JAULCA010331459.1:0-12534 GCA_032360845.1 Crassadoma gigantea
CCAAACTATGTCAGCATTTTCTAAAATTGGTCTTATAATTCGATTGACTCTAGTTTTTATATAACGAAAGGATGTTGAAGCTGTTGTAAGCTTTTTCATATATGTTCTGAATATGTTGTTTCCATAATGCATCATCTTTAAGGGTGATTCCTCTTCTGCAGAAAGCTTAATATTAGTAGAAACATTTTCTGTTATATCATTGATGTCAATAAGAAAGAAAAGTGGGCCAAGGACAGATCCTTGAGGTACGCCTGCATTAATAACCTTAAATTGAGAACGATATACCTCAGTACTTACTCTTTGCATTCTGTCAGTAAGATAATTTTGGAAACCAGATAATTATTTGTCCATCAATACCATATTTTTTTAGTTCATGTAGAAGACCTTGGTGCATAACACGGTCGAAAGCTTTACTGATATCACAAAATATAAACCTTAACTCCTTTCCCTGGTCCATATTACCAACAATTTCATTATATATGACCAACACTTGAACTACTGTAGAATCATCTAGTGAAAATCCGGACTGATGCTTAGTTATAACAGAATGTTCAACTAGGTAATTATAAAGATATTTGAAAATAATTGTTTCTATTAATTAACTAAAACAAGAAGTTATTGAGACAGGTCTATAATTTCAAAAATCATTGGTTGGACCATTTTCTTTATAAATAGCATTTATGTTTGCTTTTTTCGAACAATTTGGTATGGTCCCTGATTCTAAAGATTATCTCAAAGAGGAACTTAGCTTTTTAACAATTTTATGGATAACACCATCAGAACCTGGCGGTTTATTAATATTAAGACCATTAATTTGGTCAGAGACATCTTGTTGAGTAACATGGATATTTGTCAGTGAAAATGGGGTGAAATGTTGTGCTACTTGAGGGAGATAAAGGTCAGGTGATGATGTAAATATATTAGTAAAGTGACTGTTAAGGATTTCAGCTTTATCAATTGGATGGTGAATGACCTGATTGTTAGGTCAAAGAGTTAGGATAGAGGAGGATTTGTTAGAAAAGTTAGTGATAGATTTTGCTAGCTTTCACCATTTGTCTGGAGGGACCATTCCATCATTAAGTGAACTTTTCATTTATTTTAAGGTATTTGCCTTTGTTTCACGAATCAGGTCAATAGGTTCATTCGTAAGAATACGAAATATGTGCCAATAATGATAATCATTATTTATTTTAGCCTTTTTTGTGTATTCTGTTTCTCTGTCTAAACTTAAGTCTAATGGTGTTGTTCATCCACGATTTATCGTTTGGGCGTACTGTTATCACTTTTGTGGGAATAAAATTGCTGACCTGTTCCATTGAACAATTAACTAAAGAAGCATTGAACAGCTAAGTGTCCTGATTCAATGATAAATCCAACCAATTAACATTAAAAAGAACATTATTCATACTTTCAAAATCAGCTTCATTATATTTCAGAATGGTCTTTTAATAACTCACTTCTTTAAATATATTAAAAGAAATTTGACATTAACTGATGAATGGCCACTTCAAAATGGTGGTGATACATAAGTACTTTTAATTATGTTTCTGTTATTAGAAAATATAATATCAATGAATTTGGCACTGATCATTTAATGGTAAATTTAACATATCAACATTAATATCACCTGTAAGTACAACATCCATAGAAGTATCAGTAGCTCTAGACAATGTCTCATCAAGTTGGTTCCAGTAGTCAATGTTACTGTCTGGTCTATATAAACAACTAAGGAGAAATGTATGATTATGCATTAATACCTCTGACAAAAGTAGCTCTACATCATCCCTTTCTAAGTCAGCTCTTCGTTTCATTATACTAGTGATTTTGTCTAGAATACTAAAACCCCACTCCCTGGACAAGTAGTTTTATCTTTTCTGTGAGAAGCAGGTGTAAAGAGTGTACTTGAATGTCAGTGTTGCTTATCAATGGATTTAAATGTGATACAGTCAGGCATACTACATCATTACTTAAGGAAGTTTTGTTTCTTAGGGATCGTACATTAAGGTGAACCAAATTAAGATAGTGTAACGGACCAGGATGAAACATCATCAAAACAGAGGCATAGAATAATTAACTATGAAGTTAAGAAGAATGATAAGATATCAAAAACAAATATAGTGGTATCACCTGGTATATAGATATAATGAAGTGGTATCATCTGATATATAATTGTAAAAGCGGTATCACCTGATATATATGTATATTTGGAACAAAGGGGTATCACCTAATATATAAATACAATAAAGTGTTATCACCTAATATATAAATACAATTAAGTGTTATCACCTAATATATAAACAGAATAGAGTGGTATCTCCTGTTATGTAATATAATAAAGTGGTATCACCTGTTATGTTCTACCTAATTGGTATCACCTGTTTTGTAATATAATATAGTGGTATTACCTGTTATGTTCTACTTATGAATTGGTATCACTTGTTTTGTTCATATAATATAGTGGTATTCTCCAAATATACAGATTTTCCTCCAAAGCATCAATTCTGATTCTAAATTCTTCTATAATATTTTTAACAAAACAGACACTGTATCCACTGGGCAATTAAAATGGCAAGAACAGATTTTACTTGCTGAAGGAGAATGGTATAAAATATACAAAATTCCACGCAAAGTAATAAAAAATACTAAACTTCATTGGCTTCAATATCGCATAGCTCATCATATCCTTACCACAAGCTCCAAGTTATTAAAATGTGGTATAATAGTTAGTCCTATGTGCACTTTCTGTAACTATGAAAGAGAAACAATTATTCATTTGATGTGGGAATGTCAGGAAGTGCAAAATCTATTACAAAATTTTGAAAATCTTTTAAATGCACTTTATATTCCTTTTTCAATAAATAAGCAATCTGTTCTTTTTGGGTTTACAAATAATAGTATCGATGCTAAGGTTGACAATATAGTAATTCTCATCATTAAGCAGTACATCTTTAGAACCAGATTATTTAACAGATCTCTAAATATAAATACATTGGCTAGCAGCATAAAAGATTACTACAGCATACAGAAATATCTATCAAACGGTCAAAATGATTCTGTGTAAGCACAATTTACTAATACCTGGAGTAAATGGAGAAATTTTATTCAACTCGATATTTAATAGTCAAAACTAAAACCTGACAGTTTTTTTCAAATACCTTCAAGCATCTAAAAATCCAAAAACAACATTTTTAATGTTACTTTCCACATCTCTTTTTATTATTTCCACCTCTCAAACTCTTTAACTTCTAACCTCTTGCTACATATATCAATGAATAATAAAAATAAACCACGGCTACACACTAGCCACTATAAGTATAGAAATAAAATCAATTTTGCACCTTTTTATCACTTTTTTTGTTCTTATTTTACTTTCTATAAATATTATATTTCAAGTGATTATCGATATGCGAATGAGTGTGCATGAGTATGTATAAGTAAAAGGAAATGAAGAACTCAACAAATGTTGATTTAATATGTCTATAATTTGTATGCATATGTGTGTGCATGTATGAACGCGTGTGAAAGAGGGTGTGTCTGTATGTGTGAATCTCAGTGAGAATGCGGTAGCAAGAATATTGAACATTACTCTGTAATATTGTCTTTTGTCTATGTATGTATGTTATGTTCAACATGATTTCAAAATAAAAAAAATAGTATAGTGGTATTACCTGTTACGTAATATAATATAGTGGTATTACTGTTATATATTCTAACAAAGTCGTATAATCTTATATGTAATACATTGAACTTGTTTAGCGGTTACACCTGATATAAAACACAAGCGTAGCGGTATCACCTGATATATTATTCTAAGATATGAAATAAACATGTCATATTGTTCACGAACCTTTAGGCGTGTCGACATTGTCACTTTAAGTGGCCTCGATGAGGAGAGATATTAAATTATCTACTGTTTTAATTATAACATAAATGCCACAGGTAAAGACACCGATGAAGAATTGTTTTAATGGGCTAGTTGAAAAGTCGTGCTCATCTTATATCTTGATAGTCAAGCGAGGGGCGTCATGTAATAGTTTGTGCATATATTTCACATTCCCTACACAGATAAAGAAGTATGTGTTTATACTCATAACATTATATTAATTTAGACGATCTAGACTCTACTTAACGTTAGTGTTGGACGCTGATTAACAAATGTTGGCGCATTGATACATGTACTAATTGGGCCTGCTCACTAAGTAGAAACTTAATGAAACGTAACGTTCCTAAGATGCTCAGTTTGGGATTTGGTTTACAAGTCATCTGCATTACGCATTATTTGTTTATATTGAAGACAAGGGGTTTTATCACTGCCAAAGTAGACATTAATCTACAATTTCTATACACACTCTACCGTTAGGTTAATTGTCAAGAATACGTTCGACTTGAATATTTACGATTCCGTCATGTCGTCTGACAGGTAAACGGTCTGAACGATTCGCTCAGTCTTGTTTGAGAAAGGGCCAAGTTGATGCTGAATCTTTCCGACATATCAATACAATGTTCCTAACAAACAAAACAAGTTTGATGATGAGTAATTTCTTGATTATGATAAAATATCATCTGATTTCCATTTCCCCTAATTAATTTGTCATCGCTGCTTATGAGTTTACTCCTCTTTTCAGAAATGTTAAGGGCTAATTTAGCTGTGAAAATAAAGAAAACGAGATATGGAAAACCATTAGATGAACTGATGCAGTCTGATTATAAAGGACTCGCCTTAGACTACTGCCAACAGGTAAGAACCGTCACAAAGACATTTTTTACAATATTAAATTGTATTTAAATTGCGTATGCTGTTGATTAATATTATTTGTTACAACATGTATTGTATCAATACAATACAGCAGCACATGAGTTTGAGTAGTAGATTAAACTCAGTTCCAAGGGGTTATAATCAATAGAAAAGATTCGTTCCTTTTTCATATCACTACCTTAAGGCAAATCCATTCGGTCGCTTATGATTTTAAAGGTAAAATCCCATATTGATTGGGCGCTGATAAGACAGTATTGCTAAAAATCTATAGAGCACTTACAATATCAAAACTGATTTATTGATGCCGTACACTGTAGATCACCAGGGTCCGAGACTCGCACGTGGACCGTTCAAAACCACACCATCTTCAAGTCCTTATGTGGAGGCAAACGGACCATCATTATATAATCGCCGAGAGAAATTATCGCTGCAATATGCACTCGTATGAAAGTAAAACCCATCAAATCCAGCCCATTCACTTGTTTTCTATTCAAATTTTAAAACTCTATTTCAAAATAAAACAAATTGTATTTCATTCTTTGATAATGTCGAATAATACTCCTTCTCGAAAATAACTAAATGAATGTTGACACAATCCAATCATTTGTAACGATTGATACAAGATAGTACTCCGTGTCTTCTGGTTTCACCGAATCTGACACCGAATCTTAATTCTTTCAATCAAATTTCTCAAAACTGCAATTAAAATATAAGGACTTTCATTTGTTGAAAACTGATGGTTCGAAAGATGGACATAAAATTGTCACGACGATTGTAGCGAAAGATCGTACTGTGTGGTGCTGGCTGCCCAATGCTACCTCAGTATCTCCGCAGAAGCCCGTGCTATTTATCTCGGCCTTGAAAGCATTAAATCAAATGATGTACCGCAATCAGTTGGCTTTTCTGAGTCTCTATATGTTCTAAAAAGATTTCGCAACAAAAAAAATGGACAATGTCTCAATTTGAAAAATCTGATCATTTCTACATAATACTACCTCTAAAAGTCTTACAAACTTTAGCTGGGTTCCTAGACATACATGGATACAAGGTAATGAAAAGACGTATCGTGCCGTAAAAGCAGCACTATTACTACCACCTGAAGATTTCAAACTTCATTTTACTGATTTTTGACCACTAGTAACAACATTTGTAAGATCAAATAATGATTGGAATCAATGCGTCGATAATCAATAACATTATATTAAACCTGAAATCAGTGAATGGCATCCTTGCTACAGAGTAAGGCGCCGAGACGAGGTTGACCATTCAATGACCATTGATGTTTGTTAAGGCGTGAAGTCCAGACGCAGTGCATAGCATATCAGAAACCGTATACTAAAACACTTGCTATCAGATTGTATCGACTTTCAGTCAACCCGAGAAAAAAATTCTCTAACGTAACATGTCTTAAATTTCTTTTTTTAAAACATAACTGTCTCTTCAATCTAAAAGCTGTTGGTATTTTAAAAAAAATTCAGTCACCATAGCCACTTTCAATATTCAAACTGATGTTTGTCTTTTACCTTTAGGTTTGTTTGATGTTAATATTTTTCATGTGTTAGCCAAAATGAACTATCCTGTGTAATGGGCCGTTGAATGTTATTATTATTAATGATCAAGATCTACTTAAGAAGCTAAGTATGCTATAAAACTATGAATATTTTCTATACACTGTAAAACATATTTAAACTAATGATGAGTTTTCTCGCTTTTTTTTAATTCTTGATAGCTTCTAGAAATACAAAGTCAGCAAATCTGAACCCTGAGTAAATTTATGACATTCGTTAAGGTTATTATTTGGGATACACATTTTTGTGTCCATAACCCTGTCATGGGTTGATCAGATAGATTAACTGCAACAATTGAAATATTGGAAATTAGCTTTTCTTTTACGGATCCGTTTTTACAAAGTGTTTTTATTTACGTTACCATTGGCGACAAACCTTCTGTATAATTATATCTACATTTGCTTTATACAGCCCTATCATCTGTTAAAGTCATTTAATATGTACGTTTCAGATGGACCGGTATTATCAACGCAGTCATTTTAAATCTACGTACAGAGGCTGCGAAGTCATTTCCATTAAGTAAGTAAAAAATCAACTAAGTAATTAATTCTGTCAAACTTTAACGGGTTGATGTGACGGTATACAAACGCTGACCTGATGCTATATTCAGACCGATTAATACGGGAAATTATGTCTGAAAGGTAACTATTGAATAGGCTCCGTTTTAGCTGGTAATGAGAAAGCATTTAAGAAATCTATATCTTCAAAAATAGTATAATTTCAATCTCCTCTTAATTAACTTATCTAAATCTTGTTTGCCTCTGGCCTCCTTGTAAGATTTATTGTGATTGGATCAGGCCTATTTTGAATTCTTATGTTAAACTATAACCTTTACGAATTATGATGGCTATTTTGTCAACAACAGTGACTTAATTAGTTTGTAAATAACATATTAATCCACCAATGGCAAACACCATTAAACTTTCATAAACTATGGCAACAATGACCGTGTGATCAATCAAAGAAAAGAAGATTTGTTTTTTTATCCATATCCTAAAAATTAAATAACGTAATCAGTTAAACATATATTTGATCATATTTTCTTATATATAAGTTTTTCAAGTGTTGTTCTTGCTGGTCCGTCTGATTTGGGACTGAAGTCGTTTGTTTTAATTTGAGGAACCATTTGTTGCAAATGTAACACATCAACTGTCTGAATAAGGTAAATTAGCCAATGACGTAAAGCAAATTTGATTTGTCAGGAATTCAGGAAGGGGGTTCAGGTACAAATTCTAAAGTCACCTTACCGTGTCAACAGACAAGTGATTACTCATATATAGTATGTCATTAAGACGTTTATTCCGTGTCGATATGTTGTACTGTAAGCACACCGATAACATGTCTGGGAGTAGCTTATACTTGTCGAGGACCTTTCGAGAGTTTCTGTTATTTTAAAGCTAAATATTTCTTAATTAATGAATATTTGCAAAATGAGTTTATATTATGAGCAGCATTCGAAATCAGAAGGTTGTCCTTGTGTAAACCTCACTGGAAAATGTCGAAAGTCAGTTAGAAGAAAACATGATCTTTAGAAAACAGCTATTGATTATGACAAGCATTAGGTGCTTCTGTTCTAGTTTCGTCGTCAAAAGCGAAGAGTTCCGATATCAAACCATTAGGAGTTTTGTCTTGCTAAATCTGTCTTATCCTCCCAAGACAAAAAAAAAAGTTTTTGCATTTTCCATATACTACTTTTGATAATCCTTTTTATATCATTTTAGGAATGAGCATATCAATTTTACCCTTTTCTTCTTGGAAAAAGATGCAACAACGAAGGATATTATATCAGTCATAGAAACTTCTGCGCCAAAAAAGGATGAATCCGGACAAAGTGTTGCTGTGGAAGACAAGTTTGAAATAGAATTAGAAGACGTTAAGATCACTATAGAACATAAACGTACACCTGTATCGTTCAGTAAATTGAGTAGCGATTCCCATTCTGAAGATGGACATCAAGTGAAAAACTCAAAAAATGAAAACAAAGCGTCCGGATCTCCCCTAGGACGTGATAGAACCTCCAGTAAAGCACAAACAACAACGACGGCGACAACAACTACTACCACACGAACGACGACAACACCGCCGCCGTCTAAAACCGGTACAGATTTTGAATTTACACAAGATATTACACAAACCATACGCTAGATATTACACAACCCATACGCTAGATATTACACAAACCATACGCTAGATATTACACAAACCATACGCTAGATATTACACAAACCATACGCTATATATTACACAAACCATACACTAGATATTACACAAACCATACGCTATATATTACACAAACTATACACTAGATATAACACAAAAGATACACTAGAACAGCATTTATACTGATCGAATCCAGCTAGCGACTAAGTGTAAGAACAACTCGCGTACAATCAAAAACAGGTACGATCTGTTTTATATTTTACATATGAACATCAGATATCCTCCTTCTGAAGTTCAATAAACACAAACGTCGTATATTCATTCAAAAAATAATCGGCGGATTTGTAGTGGTTTCAAATATGGCGTCGTTCATCCTTCGGCGGGATAACAGTCTAATGACAACCTTTACTTGATTCCTTCACCAACTAGATGCATGGAACGTATTTGGGATCCATTGTGTCCAATTATACAACAAAGGGACGCTGACAAACGTCTAATTCAATGGTTGCACATTAAAATATATTTTACGGTAACAAAAGCAATGGCGGCTAAGTTCTAAAACATTCGACTGCGTCACTCTATGAGCAGTGTGTTAATACGCGTACGTGACGACCGTTGTGAATGAAAAAAATATTTGAACGGCTTCCGAAATGATTTAACGTTAACTTTGAAATATTTTCCTAGCAACGACGTCTACCTTAGATAGCATCGTAACAACTCGCTTTGACTTCTTGGTCTGTGTATTGTTGTATTTTAACATTTATTGAATGTAGATATAAGGATTGTTCTTTATTTGACAGCGTATAACGGTAGTAGTAAACGCAGTTGGTAGCGAACGTATTCTTTATTAAGCGCTAACGTACCATAACATTTATTCGTTGCCAACTACGTTAATAATACTTTTACAGTCAATCCTTAACTACACAAAATAGACTTCAACAGTAAGATCAATTATACTGTTACAACTTAAGTATGGACAGGAGGCAATTAAAGAATGCAAATTTGGTCTGCTGCCTGCATTGTTACACTTAAGAAATATTTATTTTATTTTCTCTCTTTCCTACTCGTTCTATTCGGCGGTATCTCCATGGATAACCGTTTATACATGACCTTTGCTATTGCATGATCGCTGATTTTGTTTCATTCAAACACAGAACGTCGTCGATATAAGTCAGTGTTCAATTGAAGAACTTGATTACATTTTTACTAGTCCTAAAAAACTTATCAGAGTAGTAAGCTTCATTAGCAAATACAAAATCGGTTAGGGCAGGGCACAGTGTTTTTCACATATGAATGCGTTCAGTGTGTTAAAAAATCTTGTCCGAATTAAAGAAAGATATGCTCAACCAAGAACTCAATCATTCTCACAATATCGACTTTATATTTAATCTTCGGCCATGTTGTACTTAGAGTTAGGGTTAGGCTCCAAAATATAACAACTTTATATGTTATAGTCGACAATATCTCCGTACAAACGATCATTAATGTAGTCAGCTTAACCTAATCCTAACTCCAACAAATACAGAGAGAGTACTAATGTGCACACACAATTGTAATTGAACTCAGAATCGATGATATTACATGTAAAGCAGTATATGAAAAAATAGGTTAACATAGACGCATAAACAGAAAGAAAAAAAACGGAAAGACAAAGACTAAGAGAGATCTTCATTGGCGATATTCTTTCAGTAAATCTAGATCGATTCAAGTGATCAAAGCAAAAAAAACACACTCATGAGCAAAATTAAACAAATCGTCCTTCCAGTCTACAAAGAAAATCGCAATTTACCCAAAAGGATCATGCTGATGACCATGAATAGTGTCCATAGTCTTTATTAACTAGCATATTCGAACCCTTTGTAGTAAGTTTGACGATCAACTTAACAAAACGGTAATGTTTGCTGTTTTACGTTTTTCACACCCTTAATATCTTAAAGAATAATTTTGATAACAGTGCCTGTTAGCAGCTAGTGTGATTGTTAATTATACCATCTTTGTAATCGTGCTATTTAATACGAAAGATATCATGCATTTGGGAATTTAGAAATCAGTTTGTTTAAGCTAAAAGCCAAACTATCTATATTGTGTCATTAAATGCAAGTCATTCTCCAGTATAAGGTCACATGATATGTTGATGAGCGGGTAAAATTAGCAATTAAAGCAATTTTTCGTTGGTAAATCCTGCTTCAATCATTTTAACTTTCAGTGATTAAATTTCTTTGTATGGCAGCTGAAACAAACGGTTCGAGCTACGAGCTTCCAGGAGTCTTCACTGTTGAAATGACACAAAATTAAACGAACGCAGTGTATAAGGAATAGTGAATTGTTTCATGTTACGTACTCTATATATCCCATAAATGGAAGAGAGGCTGGTTTTGTACAAGTGCGGTTTTTTATCGATATAGAGCGGTAATTAATAGCATAGTATTGTACGCAAGGTTCTAATGATTTCACCCTTGCCAACAAGTTTGTTAGCCGTTTTGAATGGATAAATCAACCTAATTTTACTGTTTAATATTTAGTGTTTGTAGTAGGCTGAGCAAAATTAACCCTTAAAGTAATGTAGATTTTTAAGCTTAATGTATACGGCTTTGAATTCACTGAGTAGAATGCACGGTGTGAGCAGATTGGTCATACATCGTTGGTTATGGTAAGGTCACAAACCAAGTATTGTTATATAATGATATGTTAAACATGAAACCGTATTTCTTTAGCAATGCTTGTGTATGTTCCAAACCTTTTTACTTCTGGTTTCGTATTAAATTATGTTTTTATCTTTTCTTTTTACTTTGCAGATTTAGCGTGGGCACCTTGTGCCTTTAGAAGTGGTTCATTCTACCCCCATCCAATAGCATGTAACAAATACTTCCAGTGTGAGCATGGTAAATCTCGACTCCAAACCTGTACTGGGAATCTGTTGTTCGACGTCACTTCCGATGTGTGTGTTGAGGATAGAGCAAACCTAGTTTGTCCGGATGCAGCTGCTGCACCTCCAGCGCCACCCACAAGTCCACCTACCGTTAGGATCCAGGACACTAGCTCCACGACTCCTTCCGCGCAGACAGTTCATCCAACGTCGCATAGTGACAAGAGCGGGAATAACAGTTCGGTGACGTCATCGATTTACCCATCACGACCCGGTACGTTTGGCACTCCTCAGTTTGCCCATACAATGCTCGCGTACTCTTAGATTGAACGTACAAATATAATTCATGCTCCAGTGATTTATCTCAGAAGTTTTTTAAGTTTATTTTATCTTTCATATGTTTTGTCATTAGTATGATTAATATAAGTCTATGCTATGAACATTTTCAGATTTCCGTGTGTTAGTATTTATTATATACAAGGGTTCGTGAAATGGTAAGAGATCCTAGACAAGAAAGGGTATGAGTTCTGTCCCCTGGTCAAAACAATGCAATAAACCAAATTAGCTACACAAAAGATAATTTAATTACTAATACATGTTACTGTTAAAAAATCATGAAATGTCTTGTTTCAAAGTCAACTTTATACACTTGTTATAGCATAACTAGTGGCACATGATACTGTACAGTAAATAGTCAAACTGATTCTATTTGTTGCAGCGTACTCCCGAACACCGTGTGCGACAGGAAAACCTGGACAACTTTTCCCCCACCCTGACAACTGCCTTAAGTTTATCCAGTGCATTGGACCTAATAAGGGCGTGGTACAAAAATGTGCAACAGACCTCGTGTACGACCCTGAAACCATGGCATGTATATTCCCGCGAAACCTTGAACTAATGTGTCCTGATCTTGTTCCATGCGACGGAATTGTCCGTGGGTATTTTCCCCATCCGTATATCTGTTCAAAGTACATTCAGTGTGAGTCGGGGAGTGAGGTTGTCCAGTCCTGCAATGTTGGTCTTGTATGGGACCCGGTGATTAATTCGTGTGTGTTTAGAACTCCGTCGAGTATTTGTCCAAATGCAACCAAACCCGTATAGTGAGACATATATTTCAATTGAGACTACCACGAAACCAGATATGTGTCCAATATACATTAAGTGGTTTCTAGATGGTAAGAAAC